>JAUMHP010000063.1:10413716-10439612 GCA_032361065.1 Enteromius trimaculatus
CCCAGAGTCTGGAGGAAGAGAGGAGAGGCACAGAATCCACGTTGCTTGAGGTCCAGTGTAAAGTTTCCACAGTCAGTTATGGTTTGCGGTGCCATGTCATCTGCTGCTGTTGGTCCACTGTGTTTTCTGAGGTCCAAGGTCAACGCAGCACGTTTTGAAAGTGAAGTTTTGTGCTCTGCATTTAACCCATCCAAGTACTGAACACACACCTGAGCAGTGCCACAGACTGATCACTCGATGCCACGCCACATTGCTGCAGTAATTCAGGCAAAAGGAGCCCCAACTAAGTATTGAGTGCTATACATGCTCATAATTTTCATAATCATACTTTTCAGTTGGCCGAGATTTCTAAAAATCCTTTCTTTGTATTGGTCTTAAGTAATATTCTAATTTTCTGAGATACTGAATTTGGGGGTTTTCATTAGTTGTCAGTTATAATCATCAAAATTAAAATAAACACTTGAAATATATCAGTCTGTGTTTGGAATTAATGTATACATTATACAAGTCCCACTTCTTGAATGGAATTAGTGAAATAAAATAAACTTTTTAAAGATATTCTTATTATAAGACCAGCACCTGTGCATACAGTGGGTACGGAAAGTATTTCACTCTTTGTCATATTGCAGCCATTTGCTAAAATCATTTAGGTTCATTTTTTCTTCCTCATTAATGTACACACAGCACCCCATATTACCAGAAAAACACAGAATTGTTGACATTTTTGACTGGTGGAGGGCTGCAGTGATGGTCGACTTTCTCCCTTATACCGACTGCATCTCTGGAGCTCAGCCACAGTAATTTTCTTTACCTCTCTCACCAAGGCTCTTCTCCCCCGCTAGCTCAGTTTGGCCGGACGGCCAGCTCTAGAAAGGGTTCTGGTCATCCCAAACGGGTGCTCTTAGAAACCTTAAGTCAAACATAGCTGGATTCAGATGAAAGTGTAGAACCATCTTAAGGATGATCAGAAGAAATAGACACCACGTGAGTTAAATATATGAGTGTCACAGCAGCAAAGGCTCTGAATACTTGGGACCATGTGATTTTTCAGTTTTTCTTTTTTAATAAATCTGCAAAAATGTCAACAATGTTTTTTCTGGTAATATGGGGTGCTGTGTAAATTAATGAGGAAAAAAATTAACTTAAATGATTTTAACAAATGGCTGCAATATAACAAAGAGTGAACATTTTAAGAGGGTCTGAATACTTTCCGTATTCACTGTATATATTCAGCAGTCCATTTGAGACAAAACTGAAGTACTGGTAATTACCTGTGCTAGTGTGAGACGAAGGCTAATGGTTTTTCCCTGACTCAACACATTATGAAGCTTCCTGCTGTGAAGGATATCATCTAGGTAGGTCCATAAACCCTCCACCACCTCAGAGGGTACGTCCACTTTCTTATTGTAAAAACCAGTGAGGACATGATTTGTCCAGTCAAACAGCACCTTTGATAGGGAAACAAGCATCAATGTTAAAAAAATTACACAGTAGATTTGCTAGATAGATAGATGGAGTTAAAAACTACACCTGTTACTCTATATGCAGAAAGCCTATATCAGATAAATTACCTGCTCTTTATTAGGAAGAAGGCACTGTGTTGATATCCATGCAAATCGAGCAAGTTTTAGTTTGTCTGGCCATGGTGTGCCAGGGTTTTTCAGTTTCAGATGGATGCCAGAGTAAATGGCAGCCATTTCTAAATATCCTTTTGTCTGAAAGAAAATAAACAGAGATTTAAACAGAGATTGTCATGCTATGTTTACAAATATTTAGACCAATTAAATATTAACACAAGGTTGGCATTAGAGGTAGACATCATCAGCATGGCCAATATTTTTTTTAACCAACATTGAAACCTTACAACCAATAAATAACACTGTTTGATATCCAATGAAGAACAGAACCCAACAATAGTACTTAGAGGTACATTTTTGTATAGTTTGAATGAATTACTAAACTTAAAAAAAAAAAAAAAATGTAGTTCTGAAGATGTAAATCTAGCATTGATTATTATACTGTAATGCCATAAACAAAATAAACAATAGCATAAAAGTTATAAAAAAAAATTCTTCATAAAAAAATTCTATTGTAATTTATAGTACATTTGAACCATACTATAGTGAAATACATGTATGAATTGTGGTTATTCTGTAGCGGCTGTAGTATACTAAAGTAGGCTGTAGCATTACATCAAAGTGTTGTAGATACTCTAATATACAGTATAATGCATTTTACTACAGTGTGGTTCAACAGAAATACCACAGTACTAACTATAAATCACTATAACGTTAGTATTGTTACGTGGGTTGTTATTATTATTACATAGCTAAATATTATGCACACGAATCTGGATAGAGAGAACAAAAGTCTTTTATAAACACATCCATTATTTACACTTCAAAAGTCCCATAAAATGATAATAAGTGAAGTAAACTTTGTCTGGCTGAAAATCATTTTACACATCAGATGTCTGGCAGCCCCTAGCGAGTCACATCGCGAAACAACATCGACAAGCGTGCTAGATTTTATTTTATTAAACGGACCGTGGTATAACAAGTGTTATTTTAGGCGATTTTTTAATATGATAACATTAACTATCTAAAATACTTACAATCTCATAACACACGTGTTGTCGCTGAGGAATCTGCAAAGACCTCTAACCTCTTCACTTTAACACCAGACAATAGTAATCGACAACGAGCACCAACACTGGAGGATGGAATAGGCACAAAATAGTGGATCACTTTATTGTAACAAAAGATATGTAGGTATGTGGATTGCCTCAGAAAGCCAGTAATCTTTATAACGTCGTCTTGCTAACATTTAGGTAATTTATTCCTACGTTAGCGGGACGACGTTAACGTTACCTTGTGATCAAAGTAATAATGGCATTGAAGCTAATTACACAGGATAATGAAAGTCAGTCATAAATTCAAAATGTTAGTCGCCCTTAATAGGGACTGGATGATGAAAAGACATGAAATAAACCGATAAAACAGTTTTTTAACAGGTGGTCGGTTGATGAAACATTTTGACTTATCGTGTCTGAGGAAGGTTACGTCAGAGATCATAGAGTAAAAAAGTAGATTCCGTATTAGCTGGGGTCTTTGCAATTCCGCCATATTGGAAAGGTCAATATCAATCAGCAAGATATGTGCAACAGGCAGCATTTTTACACGATTAGGTTTATCATAAACGCTCACCTCACCAGTTACGCATATTTTAATATTCAAATGTCGACAGAAAACTAAATATTAGGTTAGCGCTATCTGTAATTATACAGATGGTCCGGTTTATTTATAGAAATTAAATATTTTAAAAAATCCAGCAATCAATGAAATGTGTTTGCAATTAAATCATAAAACATGGAAGAACAGTTAATTAACGTTATATACTTGCCACTAAATCATAATACACAGAACCATTAATTTCAGTAACAGTAATTTCTCTCAGAATACATGTACTAATATATTAAAACCGAGTTGACCTTTCCAAGATGGCGGCGCTTTTGCCCAAACCAATGAGACATCTCCTTGTAAACATCTATGACAGAGATCATCTATTAGTGTAGTAGCGCTTCGCTTCCTCGAAAGTCAAGGAATCACCGGGGGTCACCTTTTTATTCCAGTTTCATATTTAAACACTCCAAATGCCACTTTTATGTGTCTGGGGCAGTAATTGAGTTTGTGTTAAGTAAAGTCTGACAGATGTCGTGTAGCAGGTTTTTGTGACAGGGCGCTGCCGGTGAATGCGCTGGGCGTGTGTGAAGATAACGCAAACAAGGGTTGGATGTGAAAACTGTCAGGAACAGATAATGTTCAGTAACCGTCGACCCCGGCTTGCAACAAGCTAGTCTTTCTAACGAGAGCCCAGTGCCATGCAGTCAAGACTGTGTCCAGATACTTCAATATTTACAGCATAGCTCGATACATTGGCCATCTGATACATACATTGGACTTTATACAGTAAGTTTCCACAGATAATGATTAGGTGAGACTCGTAGTTGGTTGTCTTCTCCAAATATACGGGACAATGTTGCGAATAACAAGATTTACTGTAGGGAAACTACAGCAGTGTAACATTACCTGCTGTCGGTCAAATGCATGCTATCATTTATCTAATCGGACCTCAAGAACACCGTGGAAAAGGCAACTGTGCAAGAACGGATTATTTGATGTCCTTGTGATGCCTGTCTATAAGGGAAGGAGCATGTCCTGGCTCTCTTGTCTCAGAACCGAAGGGTTGTTTCTGCCCAAGAGAGTGTGGACACACTCCAGACACACGTTTGCTCTCTATAGCACATCTACAGACTCCAAGCAAACCGCAAAGCCTGTGGTAAATCAGGAGAGTAAAGTCAAAACCTCAGAAAACACATTACCTGTTCCGTCAGAAGATGTCAAGAAGTTGCTGCAGCTGGCGTATCCTCAGCGATGGAGGCTGACAGGCAAGTCCAGCTATATGCTCATGTTCATTATTTAGTATTACTGAAGGCACTTTGTTGGTTTTGTTTTCTGAGATTAATGCAACTGTTGAGTAACACCCCTGTACATAAGTGTTTGTGTATATATATTTATAGCCTTATAGCAAAAAATAGAACTAACTTGAAATTAGTCACAAGTGTCAAAATTGTAGTTATTGGAAGCTACTGTACAAATGCTGAGAGAACTATTTTTTTTACAATCGAAACTATATAGAAATGCTTATTAAATATCCACTTGTGTAAAGTACCTTTTTGCAAATGACCTTCTGACTGTCCCCATAGCTGCCGTGGGATTTTTGGTGATCTCCAGCTCTGTCACCATGTCTGCACCTTTTTTTCTTGGAAAAGTGATCGACACCATCTACACTAGCCCCACAGAGGACTTCACCTCCTCCCTTACCTCCCTGTGTATCTTGCTAACTGGGGTCTTCCTCTGTGGGGGTGCTGCAAATGCTGCTCGTGTCTACCTCATGCAAATCTCAGGTGAAGTCTTAAGGCAGAAACAGTAAAGATACTTGGTAGGGCAGCAGGGCCTTGTTTTAGTTGTGGTTTATACTGTGATTCAGAAGTTTGGGGTCAGTAAGATTTTGGGTTTATGGTTATTATTTTTTTTTAAATAATAATTTTTCTTTTATTAATCAGCAAGGACACAATAACTTAATCAAAAGTGAAAGTAAAGATATTTATTATGTTTCATATAAATGCTGTTGCAGTGTTCTTCTTCTTGATTTTTTTATTGAATTAAATGCATAATAAGTGTTTCATCTGATATGTTGTGTTGCCCAGCATGCATTTCTCTGCTTGCTCTCTAATAAGCCTTTCTGTACTTCCACAGGGCAACAGATTGTGCGAAAGTTGCGCGAGTCCCTTTTCTCCTCGATTCTGAAGCAAGAGGTGGGATTCTTTGATAAGACCCGAACCGGTGAGCTCATTAACCGCCTTTCAGCGGACACAGCCATCGTCGGGCGCTGCCTCACTGACAACCTGTCTGATGGGCTGCGTTCCCTCGCCCAGGCAGGGGCCGGAGTTGGCATGATGGTGAGATGCTTGTGATAGTTTGACATTTTAGCAGCTAATTCCCTTTACGAATATCACATTGTAACCATATTTTCTAAAGAAAACGTGAAAGGTGCGAAACTACCCACCACCACAACATCCGACACTGGTTACTTCCTGGTCCGTTTCTAAAAACAGAAGATACAGCAGAATGTGGTGATTGTAATGTTGCCGCACTTAGATTTTTTGGTTCCTTATTGAACTATGTGTTTAAAGTATATCTGTCACGTTTGAACTTTAGAAATGTGTCTATATTCATCACAAATGTTCTTCTTTTTTTTCCTCAGTTATACGTGTCACCTAGTCTGGCAGCTTTTGTGCTGATGGTTGTTCCTCCTATTGCCTGCTTGGCTGTAATTTTCGGTAGATTCTTACGATCCATATCGAGACGCACACAGGATGCATTGGCAGAGGCTACACAGGTAAGATGTCATGTTTCCTTTTAATGGAGCTTTATTGCACGTTTTATGGCAGATATGGAAGTAAGCCTTAGACGGTTATCATTTGGTTGCTCTATTGTAAGCATAAAATGCCAGGTAGCCAAGGAATCCTTTTACTCTGTAGCTGCTCTTCATCTCCTAGTTGGCAGAAGAGAGGATCAGCAACATACGGACTGTCCGGGCTTTTGGAAAGGAGCTGACGGAGGTTCAGAAGTACTCTGAAAAGATTGACTATATTTTTGAACTGGCTAAGAAAGAGGCTGTGCTGTCTGCTGGATTCTATGGAGTGGTGAGATGCTTAATTGTTGTGCAGATATTTAGGTTGTGTGCATGATTTGTACTTTTAAGATTTGCACTCTGTAGATCATTTGTCTAGTAGCTCTGTACTTCTGCTCTGAGGTTTTCATTTCTCTTACAGACAGGACTGAGTGGAAATGTCATCATCCTGAGTGTGTTGTATAAGGGAGGTCTGTTAATGGCCAGTGAGGCCATGACTGTTGGGCAGCTCTCCTCTTTCCTAATGTATGCCTTCTGGGTAGGCATCAGCATTGCAGGTAAGGATATAAGAAATATTCATATCAACATATAAACTTGCGATAAGGCCAGTATAACTAGTACTTCCAGTCTTTGCGTGCTTTCATTTTCACCTTTGCAAATTTGCCATCTCTGTAATGTTTATTAAGAAAATAATGCATGGGATGCTTTATTATATAGTTATATAATGACTAAATTACACCAAGTTTTAAATGAGCAAACAGAGTAGAAGCAAATAAATACAAAAACAAATAATAAAGCCTCCCACCATGTAGCATAACATCAGGCTAACAGGCTTCTGCTGCACCATGCTGCAACTTATTTCTGAAGAATCTTGTCACACTGAAGAATGGAGAGATGGCTGATGAAAATTCAGCTTTGTCATCACAGGATTAAAATAGGTTATTTAGCTTTTAATAATGTAACTGATAGTAATATTTCATGTTTTACTGTTTTACTCCATCAAAGCATTTTAATCGTAAAAAAACCACTGACCCCAAATACTGGGTATTTTATGCCCGTCTACATATATTAGGACTTGTATGTTTTCTGATAACTTTTCATTTCAGTACAGAGCTTCATTTTCAGTCTCCACATCAGGAGGTTTGCATAAAATCTACTTGATTTGGGTTATCTGGTCCTAAGGCATGCTTTATCATTTTTGTAGTCAGTGTGCAACATGAGAGCAGGCGAAGAATAGGTTTCTTTCAACACAGTTCTGTTGGGATTTCCCAACAAAACCACTATTGTGGGGGTTGAGCATCTCACACTGGGACTTATTCATAGGTAGAAACCAGTCTAGCTGTGTTTATTTTGCCCTTTTGTAGAAGTTTATAAAGTACAACTTGTCATTTTTCTGATGATTAATTTAAGGTTTCAGCTCATTCTACTCGGAGTTAATGAAGGGGCTTGGTGCTGGGACTCGTCTATGGGAACTAATGGACCGAAAGCCTGAATTTCCTCTCAATGGTAAACAGGACTACCTAAAATGCTAATTAGTTCCTAAGAAAAACTGTTTACCTTTTCATACATGAAGTGCAGTGCCATATCTATTTTTGTGTTGTTTGTTTTTTCTTCTTTAGAAGGGCTTGTGTTAAAACCAGAGCAGTTGAAAGGAGAACTGGAGTTTCGTAATGTGTGTTTTGCTTACCCAACAAGGAAGGATTCCCCCATCTTCCAGGATCTAAGTCTTTCTGTGCCGGCGGGGTCAGTAATGGCAGTAGTGGGATCCAGTGGTTCAGGCAAATCCACACTGGTGTCACTATTGCTCCGACTCTATGATCCTGATTCAGGTGAGAACTGAAAGTAAGAACATAATGGAAAATCTTAATGCCCCAGACAGCAGTGATAATGTATAGATAAATGTGAGGTTTTGACTTAAATGCAGGTGTGGTCAGTGTTGATGGCCGTGATGTACGAGACTTGAATCCGTACTGGTTGAGGAATCACATCGGTACTGTAAGCCAGGTAAGAAATTCCACCAGCAAAAAGAAAATCAGACAATCTGCATTTTACTCATTTCTGTGTGTGAATTCGTTTGTTGTAGGAGCCAGTTCTTTTCTCCTGCTCTATTGCTGAGAACATCGCTTACGGGGCGGCAGACCCTAGTCATGTCACAGTAGAGGACATCTACAGGGCAGCGCAGATAGCCAACGCTCATGACTTCATCCAGGAATTCCCTAAGGGCTATGATACAGTGGTAGGAGAGAAGGGGGTATTACTGTCAGGTATGGAAAAATCTCTGATACTTTCATGTCTGTAACAGGACAAAATATTCTGTTTATAATTCACCTGATAATTAACTACATTTATTGGTTGAACAGGCGGACAAAAACAAAGAGTCGCTATAGCACGAGCCCTGCTGAAGGTAATCTGTCCTCCATAGCATTTTACTGAATTTTAAATATTTGCTGTTTATTAAAGAAACATTTAAGTCTATTTTCTCATGCTTTTCACAGAATCCAAAGATACTGTTATTGGATGAAGCTACAAGGTGAGATGCTGTTTGTGTGCTTCAACTTATAAATTCACTTGTTCTTCAAATTAAATACACTGATGAATTAGCAGTTACATTTGTTTAAACATTTTCAAACTGTGGGATCTTCTGAAATAACTTTACAAATTTTAAATGGGTAATTCCCAACTAAAATCACTTTTTTATATATATTTTTTTAATATATTTATATAATTTTATATATTTTATAGTTATTTTTGTACTTTAGTCTTATCTATATATTCTTTTAAAATAATTGAAAAATAACTAAAATCTTCAATCTTTTTAATATATTTATTTTATGTGTGTCTGTGTTAATATAATTATATAGTGTTAAGAATTTATTACTTTAAAAAGATCCTCAAGTTATGCGTCAATTCTTTTACATTCACCTTTTCCATTTTTTTTTTTTTTTAATTAACGACTCAGAAAAAAACTAAAAAACTTGGGTCATCACATTATCTTGTTTTATTAATAGTACAGTAGTGTATGATCTTTACATGCCAACCTTGTTATAATTAAAACCTAAAAAATAGCAACCCTGTTTTCAAACCGCGAAATGCACTTGCTTCCAGAGAAATGTCAACTAATTATATAATAAGACTTGCCCTGGTCTCTGTTTCAGTGCTCTGGATGCAGAGAATGAGTTCCTGGTACAGGAAGCATTAGAGAGGTTAATGGATGGCCGTACTGTGTTGATCATCGCTCACCGTCTCTCCACCATCCAGAGCGCAGATGCTGTGGCTGTGCTGGACCAGCACCGCGTGATGGAGATCGGCAGCCATGCCATGCTCCTTGCCAATGACCAGGGGCTCTTTCGCAAGCTGATGGAGAAGCAGGCCTTCCTGCAGGCCGAGCAGAAACACGCTCTCTCCAAATAGGAGTCATTTAAAGACATCAAAGGGAGCGCAAACATTCAAACATGTTTAAAAGCATTTGATATTTTTTTTATTGTGCACTCCGAAATTGACTGAAAAGACTGAAATGTAGCTATTTATCATAAACTGCCAAGTAACTGGAAACCAGTTGTATACTGATCATTGTTAATTACAATGGCGGACAGTCACAGCATACATGCTGTGGACCTAATTAAATACTCTTCTGAGTTGCGAAAAACACTGCATTGTTTTTATGCTTTCATAGCCCAAGAAAAACATTAAGCTTGAAAGGAATATGAAGGCGAAAGTTACTTGATGCTACTATTACTTGTAGTAAATCATGTCAGTTCTTTATTACATATAGGGAACGGGTGATAATCAGTTTATTGAGTGTGTACCTAGAGCCTTAGTCATGAAACACAAGCAGAATTAACTGCACATATAACAGTTGCATTTGATTCCCTGGGAATATTTACACAAGAATGATTTATGAAAACGTAAATTAGTTTCATGTACACAAATCCGTTCTGCATATGTTTTATAAAGAAGTACTTTGTGAGGGTGATTCCAGACACGATGGTGCTTCTGTCCTTTCTTATCACCTTTGGTAATGACACAGATGTCAGTCGATCGTGCCTAGATTATAAACCGCAAAGCTTTTACTGGGATACTCCAACCCAGTTACAGTGCCATTGTTATTTGTCAATAATGATGGAAGATAACGTTTTAGAAGGATCACCTGTATGAACAATTGTAAAAGAAAAAAAGATAGATAGATATGATTGTCTCAGTTGTATTTGAGAACAGACACTATAACAGAGATATTTTAATGTAACTTTTAATCAGTATATATTTATATATATATATGAATCATTTGGATAAGAAGAAATCTATTCAGAACTTTAGAAGATTTTAATATTTACTGTGGTAACTTATTAGGTTTCGGGTTTGTGAAATGTTTATGTTTGTCTGTTTGTTTATTTTCTATTGTTTTATCTGTACTCTTAATAAATTACATTGAAACACTGCCTTGTGTTTGAGAACATAAGTTATTCTAGTTGCCAAAAGAGGGTGCTGTTGACAGTTCAATATAAATTACTAGCTATTTTGGAACCCTAGAGAGTGATGGATAGTTGATTAAACCAAAGAGGCGAAGGATCAGAATTGGATCTACCATGGCAAAGTACTGTTGATGCAACGATTACTACTGTAATCTTATAGCCTGTGTCAAATATTTATGGTCACTATATTGGTATGAACTGTACTACACCTAAATATATAGTGAAATGGGTTGATTTAACAATTATGCCCTCCTTGTGTCCCTTTCCTACCCTTAGAAACTAAATGATCAGCTCCTATAAATCTGAAGCAGTGAGGTTGTAGCTCAGACTGTTGTTTGCTGAAGCAGTAAGCTGCTTACCCTCAGCGACTGGCTACAGGCTTCATTGACTCACTCAGCTCAACATAAGCTCTAGGGCCAACTATGGCAGAATATCTGCGCAGAGACGGGCCTCTTATGAATGAAGTATGCAGAGCAGCCACACACCTCCCTGCACTGGAGGAAGAAAAAAAAAAAATCACAATCAGCATTTTTTGTCTTGTTTTTCAGTAAAATATCTATTTAAAAATCCGTAATACAAAACACATTTCCCTGAGAAGCAAATAAGCATATAAAAACTTTCTTATTTTATTATGTAAACATATTCAGAAAATATATACTGTATAGTACAGAGAAAACACAAACACAGGAATAAAACATATACAAATCACAACAAATACATGAATTAAAAAAATACACATCTATCACGTATCCACTAAAGGGAGTAAAAGAAATATTACGTAAGCTGTAACACCATCCAATTCATTTGCTTGTAAAACTGGCTGTAGATGATTTGTGAACAGATGGTCCAAATGTTCCCAATGTCTAAAATAGGAAAACAAAAGATCAGACTACCCACAATTCCCTTATATTGTCTTAGTTTACAATCTTTGCTAACTATATGACAATAATGCTATAAAATATGGGCTGTGCACAAATCTGTAAACGTGCCGTTTTACAGTGACAGAAAGCACCATGTGGGAAAGGGCTAGTAGCAACACCGGTTCCGCCCCCACACCATACACAGCTCACGCCGGGTCAGGAATGATGGCTATCAAACCATAAAAGGGCAGTCATGCTCACTAGGAACCTGGAGACACTGGGGGACACACCGCTTCACTAGGAAGTCACCCCTCGCTTACCCTGCTAGAGCCTAATATGGATGAAGGATGGGAAAAAAACACCTACTGAACTTACAGATATGCTTAACAGTGCGCATGGGGACAAACACGAAGAGTATATAAGGTTTTCATGCCTCAGTCAGCCGTGACTGGATCCATCAGCGGCTGTGTTCTGCACTGAGCTTCATCACAGAAAGGTAAGAGCTATGCAGCACTAGTTTACGTAGGCGGACTAACGGAGAAACTTTTAGTCAATGTAAGGCAACTAACCTATTTTTTTTTTAATACAACAAGATACAAGATATAAATAATGCATTTGCAATATGTATTCAGATGACCTAACAATGCTTTAATGAATTAATTCACTTATTCGTTATGTTTTGTATACTTTGAAGTTGTTGCTGGCAGTGTTGATATAGTTTGTATACGTTAGGTTACTTAATGTGACAGCACTCAAGAACCATATTTAACATAACATATAAACTGTTGTCACGTTTCTAAAAGATGTATGGATTTATGACAAAATGTTTGCTTAAATATTACTTTCTCACCACATTAACTTGCTCAGTGCAATATGCAGCTTTATCTTTGTTGTACACGTTAAAAAATGTCATTTTAATTTCTGGCTTTAATTAAAAACGTCATGAGTCATGAATCTGACTAATACTAATAATGTTAGTATTATGACAATATATTGTTAAATGGATGCAAATAAAATTATATCATGATGAAATGTAATGCATGAAATGACTGAAGGGCCATGAGTGCATTGCTGTAGAAACGCTTACTTTAATTGATCCTTTTGCATAAAGCTGCATCCAATTATGATGTATGATTCTGTAAGAATTCCTATGATGCGATTCATGTGGAAGCATAAGATTAATAGACATAAAGCATGGTGGTCAACCCCTAAACTAACTATCAGCAGATCACTAAAATGTGTGAATGAGATTATACAGATCCATATAATTAGCCACCAGTTTTAGACAGTGTGCTGATATGTTCCTCATTAGAATCCATCAAGATGTGTGACGACGACGAGACTACCGCCCTTGTGTGCGACAACGGTTCAGGCCTGGTGAAGGCTGGCTTTGCCGGTGATGACGCACCCAGAGCTGTCTTCCCCTCCATTGTTGGTCGCCCCCGTCACCAGGTTTGTTCAGCTGCATTTTGCCCTTCATAAAGATCATTCACACATAATCTTAAGCTACTGCAACATTTAAATACTGTGCTGTTGTAAATACTCATTTTCATTTTCCAGGGTGTCATGGTGGGTATGGGTCAGAAGGACTCATACGTAGGAGATGAAGCTCAGAGCAAGAGGGGTATCCTGACTTTGAAGTACCCAATTGAACACGGTATCATTACCAACTGGGACGATATGGAGAAGATCTGGCACCACACCTTCTATAACGAGCTCCGCGTCGCCCCTGAGGAGCACCCAACTCTGCTGACTGAGGCCCCTCTTAACCCCAAGGCTAACCGTGAGAAGATGACCCAGATCATGTTTGAGACCTTCAACGTCCCAGCCATGTATGTGGCCATTCAGGCTGTGCTGTCCCTGTACGCTTCTGGCCGTACCACTGGTGAGACAATTATTTTAGCTTCAAACACTCCCATCAATCATGTATGCTCAAGATTTAAAATTACAAATAATTGCATTGTATATAATAAAATGTGCCTTTTTTCTCCTGTATTTAAGGTATTGTGCTGGACTCTGGTGATGGTGTGTCCCACAATGTCCCCATCTATGAGGGTTACGCTCTGCCCCACGCTATCATGCGTCTGGATCTGGCCGGTCGCGATCTGACCGACTACCTCATGAAGATCCTGACTGAGCGCGGTTATTCTTTCGTCACAACTGGTGAGAAATTGCAATTTCATTTCTGCCTTGTCTTCTTCTGTCACAACAAACTGATTTTTTTTAGATGTATATTTAAACTAATATTTGTTGAATTTGTTTTTGGATACACAATATTTCAGTACCTTAATTGTTATATTGGCAAAATGTTTTACATTTATTCTATAAGTTATATACATTTGGGGTCAGTGAGACTTTTATTTGAAGATAATTGTTTTATTCAGCAAGGATATATTAAATAAAGTGAAAGTAATGTAAAATTGATCGAGTGACTATAAAGACATCTGAAATGTTACAAAAGATTTTTATTTCAAATAATTTTTAATTTCTATCATACTGCATGCTAACTTAATAGTACTCTAAATATGTAATTTTTAGCAAATCTCAAAATCTATATTATTTATTTATTACACTGCTCTAAAAAATAAAAGGAACACTTAAACAACACTGATTGAAAATTAATTTCACATGCTGTTGTGCAAATGGAATAGACAACAGGTGGAAATTATAGGCAGTTAGCAAGACACCCCCAATAAAGTAGTGGTCCTGCAGGTGGTGACCACAGACCACTTCTCAGTTCCTACACTTTCTGGCTGATGTTTTGGCCACTTTTGAATGCCGGCGGTGCTTTCACTCTAGCAGTAGCATGAGACGGAGTCTACAACCCGCACAAGTGGTTCAGGTAGTACAGCTCACCCAGGATGGCACATCAATGCGAGCTGTGGCAAGAAGGTTTGCGGTGTCTGTCAGCATGATGTCCAGAGCATGGAGGCACTACCAGAAGACAGGCCAGTACATCAGTATATATGTGGAGGAGGCCGTAGGAGGGCAACAAGCCGGCAGGACTGCTACCTCCACCTTTGTGCAAGGAGGTACAGAAGGAGCACTGCCAGAGTCCTGCAAAATGACCTCTAGCAGGCCAAAAATGTGCATGTGTCTGCTCAAACGGCCTGAAACAGACTCCATGAGGGTGGTATGAGGGCCCCACGTCCACAGGTGGGGGTTGTGCTTACAGCCCAACGCAGGACGTTTGGCATTTGCCAGAGAACACCAAGATTGGCAAATTCGCCACTGGTGCCCTGTGCTCTTCACAGATGAAAGCAGGTTCACACTGAGCACATGTGACAGACCTGACAGAGTCTGGAGATGCCGTGAAGAACCTTCTGCTGCCTGCAACATCCTCCAGCATGACCAGTGGGTCAGTAATGGTGTGGGGCCACAGCCCTCCATGTGCTCGCCAGAGGTAGCCTGACTGTCATTAGGTACCGAGATGAGATCCTCAGACCCCTTGTGAGACCATTTGTTGGTGCAGTTGGCCTTGGGTTCTTCCTAATGTAAGACAATGATAGACCTATTGTGGCTGGAGTGTGCCAGCAGTTCCTGCAAGAAAAAGGCATTAATGCTGTGGACTGGCCTGCCCGTTCCCCAGACCTGAATCCAATTGAGTACATCTGGGACATCATGTCTCGCTCCATCCGTTGCACCACAGACTGTCCAGTTCAGGTCTGGGAGGAGATCCCTCAGGAGACCATCCACCACCTTATCAGGAGCATGCCCAGGCGTTGTAGGGAGGTCATACAGGCACGTGGAGGCCACACACACTCCTGAGCCTCATTTTAAGTACATTAAATCAAAGTTGGATCAGCCTGTAGTGTGTTTTTCCACTTCAATTTTGAGTGTGACTACAATTCCAGACCTCCATGGGTTCATAATTTTGATTTCCATTGATAATTTTAGTGATTTTTTAAATTCTTTTTTTGTCAGCACATTCAACTATGTAAAGAACAAAGTATTTAATAAGAATATTTCATTCATTCAGATCTAGGATGTGTTGTTTTAGTGTTTTTTGAGCAGTGTATTTTAAATAATGGTTTTATCCCCTAAAACGTTTTAGTTTTATTTTTTTTAAATAATACACTATAGAATTTTAAGATAAACCTATTTTACATTACCATCAATAATATAACATTTTCATGATATTATAACATGCTTGCCTGTATTGGTCTTTATTATGGTGCATCTATTTGTTATTTTGTCGTTTTGTTGTTAGTATGTTAGAAACTACTGACTTTCTTAAAATTTTGTTCATAGCTGAGCGTGAGATTGTCCGTGACATCAAGGAGAAGCTGTGCTATGTGGCTCTGGACTTTGAGAATGAGATGGCCACTGCTGCCTCTTCCTCTTCCCTGGAGAAGAGCTACGAGTTGCCCGACGGCCAGGTCATCACCATTGGAAATGAGCGTTTCCGTTGCCCAGAGACCCTCTTCCAGCCTTCTTTCATTGGTGCGTAAAGACAAACGCTCTTCAAGAATGCTGAATTTTCCATACAGCTTTTAGTTTTATTAATAAGGTGTTTCTAAACAGGTATGGAGTCTGCTGGAATCCATGAGACCGCCTACAACAGCATCATGAAGTGTGACATTGACATCAGGAAGGACCTGTATGCCAACAATGTCTTGTCAGGTGGCACCACCATGTACCCAGGTATTGCTGACCGTATGCAGAAGGAGATCACTGCTCTGGCCCCCAGCACCATGAAGATCAAGGTAATGCATCTGTGGTTATCGTTAACCTGGTCTTGTTCGCCACAATGCATGACTAACCTGTTCCTGTGTCTCTTTATTCTGACAGATCATTGCCCCACCTGAGCGTAAATACTCTGTATGGATTGGTGGCTCCATCCTGGCTTCCCTGTCCACCTTCCAGCAGATGTGGATCACCAAGCAGGAATACGACGAGGCAGGCCCCAGCATTGTCCACCGCAAGTGCTTCTAAGTCCATCATCTACACCTATTTGCTGTGGAATATGCAATAATGGAGAATACATTCATCGTTATGGGACAGCTTTGGTACAGATTTATTTTGTACCCATTTATTACTCGATGAACATACCTTGGATTACCATGCAGGAACACGAAGAGGCAGGCCCCAGCATTGTCCAAACAGACACAATCAAGATCCAGAAGACCATTACACTACGTTACCTATCACTGTAATCTGTACATAAATAGTCATTAATTTATTAAAGTCCATTATTTGGTATTTGGTTTTTGAACTGTGTTTGTGTTAATAAATAGTTTGACTTAAAACGGCAGACTTGAGAATAGTGATCGAGATCCAAGTTTGCATAAGTGTACAAGTTTTCAAAAATCAATCATCAAATGGTCACCCAAGTTGGTGAGCGTTATTTCACCAAGTACAAGATGGTCCTCTGTCTGACCTCACTGTAATGGACTTCATTTGCTTCCAGGGTGGGATCTTGACCAACTGAATGGAATAAATAAACTAAAATAATCAATAATTTGTTTAAAATAATCAAAGAGTCAGAGATGACACTATGAGGTGGTTTTAAATAAATAACTTTTAGATTCGTAAAAAGGGTTTTGGTCAGATCTTGTTTAAGCAGTGTTGGGGTGTAACTAGTTACATGTAATAGAATTACATATTAATTACAGAATAAATATAATCTGTTACAGTTACTGAGGAAACAATTAAATTACAGTCACTTATGGAAATGATAATGATTACAAAAGGGCTTATATGAATATTTTCACACACATACAGATTTGATTCCTTTTCTAAACTGCATAAACTGCTCTAAAATATAAAACACCAATGTTTCAGGAGTTAAGGACACATTCTTATTCGATAGACTGTTTTATTTCCTATTTGTCTTTGCTGATTTTTTCCCAAGGCATTGTTAGATGACGTTTCCTGACAGTACTCGATTTCAAGTACAGCGTCATAACTATTAAACTGCATATTAATCTATTAACCTCAGAATGGTAAAATAAAAATTCAAGATTCAAGAAAGGAAGCATTTTAAAAATCTGACAGTAATCAGTGTTGAATACTACTGTAACCCTGCCTGAGCAACATTAAAAAATAAAACACCGTCAGCACCATAGATAGACGGTTAGACCTCTCCTTTGGGGATAACAACACCTGTGGATGTCTTCTCGTGATTTCCAGCGCCTCCACCACAGGGCGGAGCTACAACCGTGTTTTATAAAGCAAGCTTGACGTCTGCAGACAAGCGCCATCTGTTTACCTTCTCATTCCTGCTTAAATTACTACGGTAAGTAAAGATATCACCAAAAAACGGCTCAAATTAGTTTTGACAGGTGTTTTATGTGCGAATCAACATCCAATTTGCCTCCGCTCGTTGCTGTCACATGACCATTCGCTTTAGATACTAGACGACGCTGGAATGCAGCGTTGATGTCTTTGTAAACTACTATATCCGCTTGCACTGTTTGATTTAATCTGCTTCAGAAGCAGATTTTTAACGGCGACTACTTACAGTATAAAGCCATTTCGATATCTGTGCAGGAGATTGTCGATGGCAACACATTGTACATGATAGGTATAACATTTTACTGATGTCTTTTTCTCATTCGTGTGTTTTAGATTAGTAAACTGTATTAGTGAAGTCCGCGTTTACGTTTACTATCACCTTACAAACCCCTAATATGCAAATGTGTTATGAGGCTCAGAGAGCTCCGAGATGACGCCATAGTTTAAGTAGGCGTGTATGTGAAGTGGGCGTGTCGAAGGAGCGCCTTTCACAGCTGGCCAGCGATTGGCTTTCACTTGCCTATTAGAATTTG
Organism: Enteromius trimaculatus; assembly: GCA_032361065.1. Classification (NCBI taxonomy): domain Eukaryota; kingdom Metazoa; phylum Chordata; class Actinopteri; order Cypriniformes; family Cyprinidae; genus Enteromius; species Enteromius trimaculatus. The sequence goes on from JAUMHP010000063.1 coordinate 10,431,792, forward strand.
GTTGCCATAGTGATTTGGTTTAAATGTCTGGCGCGTTAGGTGGGCGGGTTCGGAATAGACTCGCTGTAATATCCACTTTCTCTGTTTTTTTCTGCAGTTTAACGATAGTTAGATGAATATGGTGACGAAGCGAATTAGGTCTGAATACATGAAGAAATTTAAGGATCCGAAATGGGACACTTATGGAAAATGTTATGAGGATTTGCTGAAGTACAGACTATCAAGACGGCTGTTGGAGCAGGCACACAAGCCCTGGTTTTGGGGAGAATGGGGGAGCGAGACGGGCTCCAGTGGTAAATCTACTCCTCTAAGTCGGAATAAAGTTGAACCTGAGAGGCTCCGCGATGAGAAACCAGAACGATCTGCATGTGTGACACCAGAACCTGCAGCTGAACCAGAACCACAGGCAGAAGACACTGCAGACACCAGTACGTTACGTCCTGAACTGCATTAATCTTCTATTGTTTACCTTTTATGTAACTCGTATCTTTTAAAAAACCGGTTGTTTACTAGTAACCTAGCAAACTAGTTTGCGTTGATTGAAATAATAATCTAAAATACAAGAATTTGAACAAAACACAAAATTTGAAAACCTGAACGTAGTAACAATAATATGATTTATATCTGATCACATTACATTATTAAAATATAGGCAACACTGTACAACTAACATGAACAAACAACGAACAATGCATTTATTACAGTATTCATTCATCTTTGTTAACATTAGTTCATTAAAATACAACTATTCACTGTTAGTTCATGTTAGCTCACAGTGCATTACCGAATGTTCACAAAAACAACTTGTAATTTTAATAATGCACTAGTAAATGCTAAAATTAGCATTAGGTAAGATTAATAAATGCTGTTACCAAAATAAGAACACTGGCACAGTTTAGCATAGATTTTGTTCAAACAATGGCAAAGCATTAAGACGCAGTAAATTGTGATACTTAATAAAAAACGTATTCTTGGTTTTTTTATCAACAGAGCTTGTTACCAGAGTATCTGAGCAAAGTCATCAAGAGGGGAAGGAAGAGAGAGCCGGAGAAAGCTCTTCTGCTCTCATCCCAGAAACTGACACGCATATCCTGAACTCACCAAAGAGCAAACGACGCTCCTCACACAATATTACAAGATCAAAGGTCAAACCTCATGCCAGCAAAGACCCTGAAAAAGAGAACCGTCACCCTTTTGCTCTGTATGGTGCAGGGGAGAGGCAGACAGATATGGCTTACAAGAAAACCCATAATGTTGGTCCTGCTGCATCAACTGCAGAGGTGAGGATTCTTTCAGGAAGCAGACCATACCATAAGAGAGCACTGACCAGTGAGACAACTACTGGGGAAAATAGTAATATAATAAAAAACTATAACAGTTTGGTTTACATAAATAGGGCATGTACATAGAGATGAACAAAATATTTGCTTGGTCTTTATCATTCAGACTCTAAATTTGGCTCTTTTTTTATCATTCAAGCTCTGAATTTGGCAATAATTCGCTTCCCATCATGTCGTCCAAACCCATAAGACCTCTATTCATCTTTTAGATATTTGAGATGAATTCCCTAGGACAGCAATGCAACTGACACATTGTGGAACTCTAATGAATGCCTGTCAAAGACTGACACGGAAGATAAGAAATTGTTGAATTATTCTCATAACAATTAAACCACTCATGAACTATTTTAACAATGTCCTTACTACATTTCTGGGCTTTGGTAGCTGTGTTGCTGTCTATGCTGGGTCAGAAAGCTCTCAGGCTGCTTACAAAATAATATTTTAATCTGTGTTCTGAAGACACAAATTAGTTGCCACATTTTCATCAACTATCCCTTTGAAGGGATATTTCGCCAAAAAGAAAATTTGATGTTTATCTGCTTGCCCCCAGAGCATTCAAGATGTAGGTGACCTTTTTCTTCAGTAGAACACTGTTGCAGTCTGTCAGGCATATAATGCGAGACAATGGGCACACAGTCTTTCAGAGAAAAAAAAACATGCACAGAAAAAATCTAATTTAACCCCTGTGGCTCGTGACAATTGATCAATCAGTTAAACAATTGGTTCAAGAAATTGAACAGTATTTATATAATTTTTTACCTCTGATACACCACACCTGTGACTTGCACATAGATATATATACATAGATGCTAACATGGCTTGGATGCCCTGGGTTAAGCAGTTAAACATCACATTTTCATTTTTGGGTGAACTATCCCTTTAAGTACTCATCTGCTTATCGTTGTACATGCATGCTTCATGCAGTGTTCTTCTGTCTAGATCCATGAGTCAGCGTTGCGAGCAAAAACCAGACGGGAGGTGGAAAAACAGATGAAGAGAATGGACAAACAAAGAGCCAGATCTGCTGACTTCGAAAAGAGCAGAAATAAGATTGTCCCTGATTTCAACCCCTGGATGACGGAGTACATGCGATGCTTCTCAGCTCGTTCTCGGTAGTACTGTTTTCTGAAATCTTTTGGTTTCTATCTTTTGATAGTCACTGGCTATCTTAACCTCTCAGGCTAAACAAGCCAAAACACTTCACATGATGACTGGCGCATCTGTTCAGCTCACCTCTCGTCTTCCAGAATGGGCCACAATGAATAAAACAGATTATAACTCAAGGTTTTTAGGGGTTTATTTACACCATGGGTATGTTGCATTTACTGGTACATATCAAACATGAAAACACAATCCGTTAATGCTGCAGGGCAAGTTGTCAAACAATCACATGCCTTGTTGCATGATTTTTGTAGGTCACATAGATTTATAGGCCATGATATTTACCACGGTCTCAGTGTTCAGTAACTGTCAGACAATTAGACACATAATGTGATGTATTGTAATGTTGTAATCTACATTGTGTTAATAGTTAGGCTTAATGTACAGAAATCTGTTTTGTACTTAAAGAAATTATTTGCGCCAACGTGGATTTGTAAATTAATTAATCAACACTTAATCTCACATTGGCAGTTGATCTGTTACATTATGATCTGCTTTCTTTAAAATGAGATGTATTATATTTTACTTGTATATTCACACTAATGATGTGTTCCATGTGGTAATGTATCAGAACAGTAATGTAAAAAGTCACTGTTATCTGAAGCATGAAACTCGCAGCAAAGTGACAAATCATTTTTGATTGAATCATACACAGCGAAAGCAATTGCAGCTGTTCGTCATCAAGCATAACTTTCATTCGGTGGGATGTTATTTGGTTTTAAGTAGCACTCAGGTATTTCTTGTTGTATTTTATGTAATTTATTATTGAGAAATGATGATACTGGGATATTTGTACACTATTTATATAAGGGTATTATTGAACCAATTTGGACTATTTTTAGTTCAGCATCTCTGAACAATTGTGCAGGTATTTTTTTCCCACATATCTTCTTAGTGATTTATGGCATGTACTGAATAATGAAGCCATAATGTATACGAGATACATTAATATGATGAATATCCATTCCACTGTCTGCTAGTGAACGAGTTTTGAAGGGTATTAATATGTAAGTTCAGATTACTGCCTGTGAACACTTTCTTTGAGCACACAGTCTGATAGTAATTGTTTCAGTTTTAACGTTGCTGTTAATGGTATGTTAAAGAAAAATTAAACAATGTTTTTAATAACTGTATTGTGGCTAAAAAAGTCGTTTTTATTTTGTAGGTAAGGATAGTTTGTTCACAGGTTTGCTGCAGGAAAATATGAAACTCTGTTCTCATTAATTCACAAGGCATATTTACATATTGCCAACTTATTACAGCATGCTGTTCCCGTATATCAGGACCTCATCCATGTTTCAGATCCATGCAGCAATTTAAATGTCCTGCAATGCCCCCCCCTTAGTCACTTTAACAGAGTTTTATGAATTGTTCTTTAATTTTTGCGTGTTGCATGAAGAAAGCCGTCTATAAAGTTTTACACTTTCATATTACTTTGATTTTTCCGACCACTGATTTTACATTCAGCAGCTAAATTGTACATTTGATTAGGTCGGTCTGAATCACACTTTACGTATTTACATCAGTGCTACAAATTTATACAGATTTTTTTTGTATTTATTTTATTTATTTATTTATTTTAGATCAATGTAAAGTGTAGACACAAGATTAATGAAAAATTAATAACCAACTACCATTTAGTGCATCATTAAACTGTCCTGTTTTTACAAACATAAAAGCTTGATATAAAGACATAATGACAAGCATTTTAAAGCGAGGTCCACAATGATTTATCAATCATTTTCAGTGAAAGCTTGAGATATGTCTATTTAAAATGTATAAGAAGAACAGGGCACAAGCAGAGAAAAATAACAAAAAAAATCAGTTTCATTTCAACAGACACTTAAGAATGGGACCGCAGAACAAAAATGCTTCACAATAAATATAGAGCATGTAACACTGATTTCGAAGCTGTTCATACTGACAATGTATTACAGTGCGATATGAAGGCAAGTGTGTGCTGGCCCTTAAATTTTTCATTTTGATTGTAAATTATAACACAAAAACAAAGCCTTCTTGACATAAATGTCAAAAACCACTTTTATGAAATGCTCAAACATCCTTTTCTAAAACATCCTAACCCAAAAATACAACAGACATTTAAAGGAATAATAAAAGCAAATAACGTGCTAGCAAGATAATGGACGATAAACTCCATTGATAAGATTTACAGGCGCGTGCCACAGAGCAGCGATGCAGTATGCCTAAGCTATATATATGCTTTATATAGTCATTTATGATTATGTCGTAGTACTGCAACCATGAAACATGCTCCACGGTGATAATAGAAACTCTTCTCTACACAACATCTACATATGGAAGAGGGAAAGACGGGGCAGGGGCTCAGTGCAGTATTCTCGGGGGCAAGGGCGAGGTCTTTCAGCTACCCTCAGGGTTTTGGGTACCACAGATGTCTTGGCTTGGCCCTCGAGGGGGGACAGTAAACATTATTCTGGAGCCTTCTGGAGCACAGGGGGTCCCTCGGCATGTCAGAACAGAAGTAAAAGTAAGGTGAGGGAAACAGTCACTCCACCACGATGAGCCATACGTCAAACTCCCCACTAATGTCCTCCTCCTCGTGTTCACAAAACCTGCCTTGGCCAAAGGAACACAGAAAAAGGGCAGGTAATTATATAGATGGTCTTTCCTGAGGCCTTTCTTCTTGTCTGCAAACTGAAGGAGCAGCTTCAAGACACCTCGAATCTCTATTTCTAGCTCGCATTCCAAATAAGGCCCCTCAGAAACCTTGGAAAGCATTTGGGAGGTTCTGGAGTTAAATATATCCATTCCCCTGACAGTGTCTCTCATGTGGCATTTGACTGATAAGAGGGTGAAGGGGTTTGAAGGACGTGTTTGTCCTCATGAGGGGGTGGAAGAAGGTGAAACATTTGGCCATTTGCATGTGTGTATGTGTCCTGGTGCTGCGTCACTTGTATGCAAGTCATGCAGAAGCAAACTTGAGCAGCATTTGGTGGGTGTCGGTGATAAAAATAGCACCTCTTCTTGAAGAGATGTCCTCCCAGCTAGGGCATGCCAAATACAGCAGAGATGCTACGGGGCGACTATCAACATCCTTTTACAGACAATTTATGAAAACACTTTGACTAAAGCTAAAATGATGTGTCATGAAGTACTTAGTATCCCTTAACAATCCAGTTCAGTTCATTACCATTACATAATAGATTTGGAACATTTATGAATGTATAAATTGTATACAACCTTAAAAGTTCTGGGGTTAATAAGATTTAATATTTAAGTCTCCTATACTCACCAATATTGCATTTGTTTTATAAAAAAGCCGATTAAACAGTAATATTATTTAAATTCAAAAAACTGTTTTCTGTTGTAATACATTTCAAAAGATTAAAATTTTTAATGCATTATTTCAGTGTTCAGTATCACATGATCCTTCAAAAATCATTCTAATATGTTGATTTGCTGCTCGAGAAACATTTCTTATAATAACTTGTAATTACATAAACCTCTGAATGGTAATTTACGTAGAAATTAAAATGAATCAAGATTAGTAAATGCTGTAAAAGTACTGTAACATAAAGAACTTCATTATAAAGCGTTACTTCAATTTTTTAGCACTAAAAGGGAAACCAACATTGTCCTTGCAGAGGTAAAGGGTAAGCTAATAGTGAGCAGAAATTAATGCAAAATTGAGAAATTGGGCCTCATTTAAGAAACACTGTGTAATACATCTGTCATATTCAATTCTATTTTATAAATTACCACATAAATAATGTATTCTGTCTATATTTTCACAGCCATTGTTTTTTATATCGCTTAAGATTCTTGCATTGTTAATATTTAAGTGAAAGATGCAACCATTTAGAAAAGGGAAATGAAATTCCAGCTATAGACTATAAAAGTTTCGTATTCATTTCATTTTCAACTACTGAAAAAACAAGGACACTAAACAGAAAAAAAACCTACCATGCTGAACAAGACACTTAAATCTAATATGCAGGGAATGATGTTGTGAGAAATGTGAACAACTGTATCTGATTAAATCTGAATGCAGCACAGTTATTTTTAGTTGATGTTTCTGTTGTGAGTGGTACAGAGCCAGCGGAGGAAGAAAAGCACTCTGCCACCCTCATGCATTCAAAATGTCACACTCATATTAGAGCTGCTTAGATATCAAGGTCACAATATTAGCAACAAATCATAAACATACTGTACTGTAAATGATTGTACATCACAATGTTAAAAAGTACTGAAACCTCTCAGAACGTCTTTTAAAGATTTGAGAAGCAAGCAGAGAGGGGAAGTGAACCCTCTGGAGCTTCACCTGGTTGGTCAGCTGTCTGGGATCTGTGTTAACAGCCACACTCCTGCACGCTCTCTGCTTGAGCCCGTCTGGGAGAGCGCAGCTGCCGCAATGCTGCATCTCCGTACTGGATCCCTGAACCCATCCGCTCGGGGTCCAGCTCGCCTACACAAACAAACGACAAGCACAGCAGCGTGATTCAAATGTTTTTGTAAGCTTATAAGTAACAGCAAAAGGCGCTGGTATTTTTATACCTGACTCTATTTTGTTTAGGATTTTCCGAGCACACTGGACAAAAGCTTCCTCCACATTCTCCCCTGTTAAAGCACTGGTCTCCAAAAACATGAGCTCTGAAAACAAAGATATAAACAATTATATCGGTTTAATAACACTCATGTGAATGCTCTCTGAAAAAAAAATTTGTTAATATCCCGCAAAATAATCTGTAATAGTATTTCTATTTTTTATAAATTATTATAGTATTTATTATTTTTAATTGTGGATTTTAATGTCATATTTTAATTTTTTATTTTTGTTTATCAGTTCATTTATATTTGCCTACAGTCATTTTAGTACTACTACATAAGGTATTTTATTTAATTTATTTGCCATTGTGTTTCATTTCATACATTCATATTTTGTATTATTTTAGATAAATTTAAATGAACGCAAACCAATTTTTGTTTACAATAACACCACAGCTCTATAAGCACACGGTATATCTACATTGGTAATGCACCAATAACTAATAAGTGTTTAGCTTCTGAAAAAGTCCTTGTGATCTTAAAACAGCCTCTTCAGGTTTTTGCTTGTCATACTGTACTGCAGTGGCCTCTAGTGGTAAAGTCACGATATCATGGAAAGAGGATGTTTTTAGCTAAAAGCAATGGTTAAAATCCTTTTAATGACATTAATTGATGTACTGTAGTCATTTATTACTTCATTCAAACAATTAGATGTCACTACAATATTCTACAATTGTTGGCAGCCGGGAACTGTTTGTCTGACATACGCACCATTCTCTTGAGCAAAGCGTGAGGC
>JAUMHP010000063.1:10441608-10499010 GCA_032361065.1 Enteromius trimaculatus
ACGGTACACACAAATACTATATAAACAAAAACATTTAAATTATATTATAATCACAATTTATCATTTGACAGCAGTAACTGGCACATTTGGCTTTTAATGAATAAAAAACATGTTTTAATAAGTCTCAAAGATATGTATAAACACTTACATGAACAAAAGGTGGTTTGTGTGACATCAGCATATTTTCATTTTAAATGCGCTGAGGCTATTTTGGCTCTAAGGAAGCTGCTGGCAAATGTTCAGTGCAAATTGTTGATAGTGCTGACAAATGAATCTGTGCAAGGTACTATAAACTCCTGCAACATGCAATCTGGACTTGAATCACTCCCTCCCCAAAATGCTCCAGAATCTGGAAATGATCATCATAAGTCAAATCTCACAGTGGTCCTTACAAACAGGGCCGATCTAAGAGGCAAACCGTTTTAGTAATATGACACAGCCATATGAACACACCTGAAACGCTCCTGTCCTGCTGTATCCCAGATCTGGAGCTTGACAAACTTATTGACCACACTGATTATCTTCGAGCCAAATTCCACCCCGATAGTGTGATTTGAGTCATCTTTGACTGGAAGAACAAGGAAAAGAGAACAGAACGATGACCAGTGTTTGTGTAATATTTCATAAATTTGTTTCTGAATGTTTTAACGATCAGATAACAAAAATTTACATACATCTTTTTTCTATAAACTGATGAAGAAGACAAGATTTTCCAGTCCCTGCATTCCCGATCACAAGAAACTTAAACAGGAAATCTATAAGGGGAGGAAAACAAAAACAAAAAAGATGTTTTGTCTACAACTGCACAGAATTTTCATAATGATAGGATAGTATAGGAATGTTACACTATCAAAACATTAATCAGACTACAGGCTATTGACACTGGTTAGAATAAAAAACAGACATTGAAGAGATTTCCCATCAAGTTATATCCAAATAAATAACGGTCTTTCTATATTAAGTGCTACTGTAGGTACTGTTTTAATTGAGTAAACAAAGATTAATGAGCACTTATATGAATTGCGTCGACAGATGAAACATATGGCAGACAGATAGCTGCTGCCTAGCTGGCACTGAACAGAGCTTGTAAGCAAATACTGTGATGAATGAGCTCAGGGCACCTGCTAAAATTCATGCTACGCTGTCGATAGGAAGTGTGGCAGGACAAAAGGAAAATTAGTCACCCTACCGTATGTCTCTGACATGACTGGCGCTGAGTTTCTAGCCTGTTTATACAGTGTTTTTCTCTTTCAAGGCAATCAACAAGGATATCAAATAAAGGGAAATCCCTTAGAGGGTTTCGCGCATCCTAGTCGGAAGTTTGTGGAGCAGCTACTTCCTGTTGAGATTTTCAAAATAAAGGTCAATAATTGTTTGCAAAATATTGCATTTTAGAAAACGTTTTTTTTTTTCTTCTTTTTTTTCTTTTCAAAATAAAACAAAATTAAATTAAATAAAAAGTTTAAGTATGTATTTTATTCCTGGTCGTGGGTGTTTCTATTTATTAGATTTATGTTTTGGTATATTTGACAGAAATGTATGTGAATCTAAATGTTAACAATGTGTTTTTTGCATTTCCTATTAAAACTCACTTTTTATATATTACTTAGATTTGTTTTACTCCAAAACTCGTCCAAAACAAGTGCTTTCAAGTAACCACTAGGGGGTGGTAGTTAGTTATGTGTACGAGTTGCATCTGTTCTGAAAAACACTAACTCATGGTAATTTAAACCACATTTTACAGGGCTAATCTCTTTGTACCTTTCACAACTAATAAATTATATTTTGTTTTCATATCCACAATTTCTAATTGCGATTGTATGTTACCCTTACATAAACCCCAGAAGCCATAATTACAACACAGATACACGGGATTGATCAGGAACATAGCGTGATGGAGTCAAAACGGTCTAAATGAAATCAAGATTCCATACTTGAAAGCATATCACGGATGCTTGGGCATCAGTTTATGGTTGATGTAAATTTCCCACTATAAATTGTAGACCACGTGTCATTCAGTAATGACTAATGGATGTTATTACACACAAACATAATGTGAAGCATATGAAACAAAGAGTACTACATAAAATGGTTTTGTTTAATCTTTCTGTGATGGAACAATCAATTCACGATTAAACGAAAAATGAGATCATTTGAATTCAACATGCAAAAAGGTCAGAGAGTTCATGATGGAAAGCAAACAGTTACTGTCATTAAGGCATTCCTGCAATGACACTTGAAGCTCTTGAAAATCTAATATAATTTCAACACCAAAAAAAACAAAACAAGGCTGCTTCCACATATCTTTTCCAGATGGCTGTACATTGGTCCTGAGTTCACTGCATAATGCCGCAGGATGTATAGGCTGCATATCTATTTTCTATGTTCACATGTCCTGTTTGTTTTAGATCTTTCCTGGCTCTCTAAACATATGTCAAAGATACATGACTGAACAAAGGAATTTGAGCATAAAGAGTTTTGTCAACATGTAAACAAACCACTCAGTTAACATGGTTTTATGTATACATGTACGCTACTATAATCATGTGTACTACAAGACAAACATTAGGACACACACCGATTTTATATTGATGTTTTCTATTTTACACATTTTCAAAAGGTTCTATATATATAATGCACATGTTACTGTGTGTCTAATTTTAATTATATAATGATAATCTGGTAAATTTAAGAAGATGCCATCAAGACATCTTTATGTAAACGTGCATGTCATACTATAACGTACTTCAAGCTTTATGTCTTGCATGTAAAAGTTCCTCCTAAGCCATTGTGAGTTTGTGGTATGGAAAAAAGGGGGTCGCATTCATCCCTGAGGAGCTCTGCTATCACAAGAGCACAATGGTAACCAGGAAGAAGGGAAGTTAACTGTCCTTGGAATCTAAAATTGTCATCACACTGTCTGTACCAGGATGTTATTTTGAAATGTGGGAGGTTTTGTCAGCTCAAAGCAATGATTAGAAAGGCTTGCATCTGTGCCAGGTTAAACCTCAGGGCAAAGAATGTGAGATAGCACAAAACAGTATCACAAGTGCTGTCACGACAGGACTAGAAAGGCTATTGTTTAGTTTGTTTCTCCAGTGTTCCTTGGGAATTTTACAATGTTGGCGTGTTTCACTGATGCTTAGTAATAAACGTGCATTCAGTTATACTTCTTTACAGGTGTCAAAGAGTTTGTATGCTATGATGCATCTAACTACCTACAGACCAGTGTTGTATGCTGCAGTACATTAAGACCCGGTTTCACAAACGGGGCTTAGCTTAAGCCAGGACTAGGCATAAGTTTAATTAAGATATTAACTTTTACAAAAATGCCTTATAGGAAAGTATTACAGGTGTGCATCTTAACACAGAACAATAAGCCTTGTCTGTGAAACTGGGGGTAAGAGTTTTTAGTTACTCTACAGGTCTAAGCCGTTATATATATAGAATCAATCCACTCTTTATGACACTAATAGCATAAACAGCGCAGACACAGCAAGATTCCTCATGTTTTTTTCAGTGCCTTGCAGAACAACATATGGCTTGTTAGTGTTAGGTGACTGGGAAAACACACCAGAGAGTCGTGCATAGCATTAACCGCGGTTTGACTGGGTGCCTTCATCTGCGATCAGTGCATTAGTGTTTCTGACTTTCAAACGCAGTGTGTTCTGTTAAGCGGTTGTTTAGCACTGTAGCACAGTATCCTCTATGCAGAAAAACGCTAAAGATTTAACTCTGGGACCAAGTAGCACACTCTAAATCACAACCACACTGTGTACCGCCGTTGTTTTGTGTCCAGAAAAGGCGAAAGCTACTCTGAGGCTTGACAGATTAACGTGGTGAAAAGGAAGAAAAGTTTCACTGGATACAGAGCTTATATGGCCCTGTGTTGGATATGTAAAGTCGATGGGCTTCTTTCTTTAAAAGTTTGCATGGTAGTGTTTCATTTCATGAATGATTCTTTGTTTTAAACAAATCATTCTTGTTCACCGACTTACACAAACTGACTCGACTGAAATCTTCCAAAATCAATCACTCATCCAATCCACTTTATTTTCCGACATATCCCCCCAGTTTCACAGACAAGGCTTAAGCTAGTCCCAGACTAAATTGCATGTTTGAGCTGTCTCAAAATGAAAATATCTTGCCCTGACAAATCTTAAAACATGCCAGTGTCATTGTTCTGTGTTAAGATGCACACCTGTAATATTTTCTTTTTGTTAGAGTTGCTTAAATATCTTAATTAAACTAATGCCTAGTCCTGGTTTAAGCTAAGCCCCGTTTGTGAAACCGGGCCATAGGGTACTATAGAAGACTAAGAGCGTATAATATTATATAGCATATAGAAAGGTTTAATAAATGCAAATGAACAAACTGGCAATCGTCACTGAATGATTGTTTAAGGAATTGAATAATTTGGACAAATTAGTTGAAGAAATGATTTAGTGACTCAATATAACGAATAATTCAGGTGTTGCCCATGTACCCTTAAGAACATATCTTTTTAGTGAACTGATTCAAAGATTTCATTTGAGATTAATCAAAATACTGATTTGATTTTGAAAAGTGTTGTTGATTAGATGCAGGCATGAGTTGATTGGAGAAGTCTCATCATAGAGAAGACTGAGTTATGATATATAGATGAAAAGAATAGCAGGTCAAAAATATTTAAACCATGATGTTCACAATAAAACCAATAACTCTAGTTTAAAGTATAGTAAGAATATTAAATTATTTTAAGAACATCTGAGACAAAATCATGCTTTGCCGGGGAAAAGAAAACAAGCACAGAAGTAACTCACTTGAAAAATATGTTTCAAAGTAGAAGGCAGTTAACTGAATGTTTGGGCCTCAGGTGTCAGATAAACAGGCCTAAAAATCACTCAAAGACTGCCTGGGTGGCGATACTCTGCATCCTGGTCTTAAAACCTTGACTGGCCTGCGTTTAAAGTGATTTGTGGCCAGCTCTCTATTGTCAGCGCCACGCAGACAAACTCACTTAATAATCTGATGTAATATGTATGAGGGAGCTTGGTCACTGGACAATTCATGCTAAAGGTCACAGTTGAGCTACTCATTATTTCAGTAGCAACAGAAGATGATGTTAATGCATGCTATCTCTGTTATCTCCCATAATGATGCAGGTCATTTGTTATTAGAATCTTTAATGCACTCAACCAAACTGCAATGATTTAACAGAGAAAAATGTCTCCCATCTTTTTTTAAAGACTTCTTATTGAAAGTGTCCTTTCATGCGGCCCTGCCTCCATAGCACTTCATGGTACAAAGAGTTCACCATTGTTCTCCGCACATCACTATTGGAGACAGACAGCTTGGGAGGCAGTGGACAGATGAACAAGAAAGAGAGAGAGAAGGGGAGGGTTTAAAGAGAGGGACGGAGGAGGCGGAACTTGGCCCTGTTTTGATCACTCTAGCGTTTAGTAACCTGGCACAAAGGGGAGCTGGGATCACTGGCATCTCTGCCTTGGGTCACAGTGAGTCTTTAGAGGGCTCTATGGGAACACGGCTGAACGCTGCAAGTCTACATCAGTTCTCCGTGTCTCATAATGTTAAACATTCACTTACACATATGGCATTACTAAACTATGTCTACTTAGCTTGACCTAAGAAAACTGCAAATAAATAAATAAATTAAAAAGTAAATTCATGTTCATACACTCAAAAAAATCCTAGGTTAAATAAAACACAGCGCTGTGTGAAACATAGACAGCTATTGAGTTGTTTTGACCCAAAATTCCTTGGAGTAACCCAGCCACACTATAACTGGGTTTGTCCATACTTTAGCCAGCACTGGGTTGTATTTAACCCAGCATTTTTAGAATCCACTCTTTTTTAGAGTGTAATGCTAATGTTTTCTATTTATTAGAGTGATTTATTTATTAAAAGCTGTTTACTGGAACTTTCTCTTTATCAATGAATCCTGAAAAAGTATCATATTTTCCACAAAATTATTAAGTAGCCCAATTGTTGTCAACTGTGCTAATACATAGTGTTTCTTCAGCACAAACCAATTTATTCGAATGATTTATGAAGGATCATGTGACACTGAAGGCTGCTGAAATTTCAGATTTACCATCAAATTTTAAAAAGAAAACCATTATTTTGGAATTTCATAATATTTCTTATATATATATATATATATATATATAAATTGTGATGCAATATAAAAATGCTTTTTTGTTTGTTTGCTTGTGGCAGAGAATACATTCTATAAACTGACTACAATCCAAATGTCTGAGACCTCATTGAAAATTTGGCATTTAAAACAAAAATATAAAATACCTAATAAATAAAACTATTACTGATTTTATTCCTACCTAAAATCCAGAAGGAATATTGATAATGTCTTTGTCTTTGTTACAGTCATGGACATTACAAATCCTAAAAAGTTTTAAGAAATCGCTACTTTTTTATTTATTTATTTATTTTCCACTAAATAAAAAAATAGAAAATGATATTTCACTCGTGGTCTAAGACTTTCTCCGCTTCAGCATCTCTCTTTTACAGTCCAATGCCTTTGAACCAGACTAGCTGGTAAATGTTGGATGGTTTAAGGATGGTCAGGACAAAGAACACCATGATAGATGGCCTTGATCTCTGACAATATGCTTGAGTTGAATACGTGTCTCTTTTGGAAAGTGGTAGTATTCAACAGGCCTTGAACCGAATACTAATGAGGTGAGCCCAGCTGTCATGATGCAGATGCACAAGTCAATTGTTCCACTGATGACTCTTTCGAATCTCCATGGAAATACATAGATCCTGTCAAAACGGTTCACGTGCACTCAAAAACACAGAAGCTATGACCAGGGTACAAAATCATAAATACACACCAAAAGCAGATAAAATCCAGAAGCATGCCGTAAACATTAATATGACTCATAACTGTTTTTCTTGACAAATTAGCCCAGCTGAAGTATCAATTACAGCTGCAGCCTTTATGGTGTCCTCAGCAGCAGAAGACATCAGTGCGAATTGCAACACAGTGTTTTTTTAAAGTTTGTTCAAAATGAAACAATAACAAATTAGTATCAGATTATTCGCCGATGCCACGTTCACACTTGAATTAAACAGATGTGTCTGTACTCCAATGTCAGCTAATCTTGCACCGCCAATGAGGTGGACCTTACAAAAATACTGATCTTTTATTCATTGTGTCTTTCATGCCCAAGGGGTGAAATACAATCGCTGATAATTGGAATATAACGAGTTGAGCACTGGAGACTAGCAGAGCGTGGACAAGAGGAGATGGGAATGTTGCCTTTGAGACAACAGGGATTATAGAAGATTAAAGTGTCTACCACACTGCAACTTGTCTTAATGAGCAATCCTCTTATGTCTCATGCCTAGAAATACTGGTTTTAGGTCATCCAGTCATTGTGGGAGTGATATTAAAATTTTTTTGATTAAATATAAAAAATGTCAATGTCATTTACACCCTTTATGCAACATAAGTAATACATATAATAACTTTTAATTTAATAGACTATTACATTGACTAGACTGTATTTCACTTTTAAATTCAAATACAAAATAAATTTGACCCTTTAAAGGGAGTTTGATTGACAGGTGATCTGACCATTCATAATGCTGTGTCTGACAAGCAAACTGGACAAGAGAGTAGCTCAAAGTTGGGTTAATGTATTTTTGTAGTTGAAAGAAGATACCTTGATTCAGCAATGTTTATTTCGTGTTATAACTAGTAAAGAGGAATGATCGATTGCCCCTTGAGCTACAGCGATCAGTTGCGACACATTAAAGAGCCACAAAAAAGTAAAAGAAAAAAAAAGAGACAAAATTTGAAAGCTAATACTTTGTTTCAAACAAAGAGGCTTGTCTGTTGGTGAGTTGTCAGTTTCCTCTTTGCTCCGCAATGTAATTTATTTACTGTGTGAGCATGGCTTGTCAGACAAAGCAACAGTATCTATGCAGGGCTGGTCTGTCAAACAAATGAGGACTTTTTTTTCAGCCAGAATGCATTAAATTGATGTAAAGTATAATTTCTAATGTTTATAATGTAATTTATATAGATTAATATTTTTTTCTTGTTTTAAAATATCTCTTTAACAAAAACAAAATCCAAAATCTTAATTAATGTTACTTGAGCATATTAGAATGATTTCTGAAGGATCGTCTGAGACTAAAAATTGAGGTAATGGCTGAAACTTCAGCTTTGCCACCAGGAAAATATTAAAAATAGAAAAAAGTTATTTTAAGTTATATTATTTACCAATATTATTGGCCACGCAGTCTTGGTGAGCTTAAGAGACATTCAAAAGATCGTAGTGACCTCACTTTTGAATGGTTGTGTGTGTATAAAATGTGTGTAATAAAAAAAAAAAGCAGCAGCCATATTTTATTATGTAAATACAGCTATTATATAATTACGATAAAGCTACAGTATATCAATAGTAAACTAATCTAAAATAACGAATTTGTCTTGGGCTGGTTAGTTTGAGAGCTGATGAGGTGAAAATAATTCTAAATATAATATTCCAATGAATCACCCATTAAAAAGAGTTGGACTTATGCTGTGTTTTTACAAAGAAATGGGTGGATGGAGGCAGGGATGGCTCCAGGAGATAAGGCAGATAAGTGGAAAATGCAATTGCAGATTTATCTCATTGAGAACGTGCTTGGATCCCTGTCATGAGCCATTGCACAGGCCTCACACATTCACATTAGACGCTGGAAAAGGGAGGCAGTTCATGCATGACAGACAATCTGCTGTCATCATTACATGCCAGTGATGTTCCTGCACAGCTTGGATGTGAATCATGTCTGAAATGCTGTCTAAAACAACTTATCTTTGCTTCGTCTATGTGTGTGACACCTCCAAGTTTTTGTTTTTTTGTGAAAGTCCCATAAGCAACTCATCACATGGTTAAACTGAACAGTGGGTGATATCAGAGCAATAGATTAATATGTTGTCCAGTGCAGTGCAGCCAACGGATATAACTGAGGTTTCCATATGCTGACGTATTCTTCTTGGCCGTCTCCAGCAATTACATAACTGATTCCATACAGAATGATCTTAAGACATTTTTGTTGGCAGGAACAGTGGACTGCTGGTCATTTTCTAAAACTTATTCTGCCATACAAAGGAAAAGATGGCTACAGAGTTTTTAGATTGATTTGATATCAGTTTACATACATTTTCAAAACAGATTACAGTCTAATGTCATCTTTACGCTGTGCATATGATGTGGCATATTTTTTTCCTTTCAGTCACATGACTTTTTCTGCATCAGCAGGCATTTTTACATATAAAGCATGTTTGCATAATGTTTTTAGTGCATGTGTGTAGCATGATGTGAGATGATAATCACTCTCTGAGCACATACACTCAGAAAAAAGGTACAAGAGCTGTCACTGGGGGCGGTACCTTTTCAAAAAGGGACACGTTTGCATCTTAAGGGTTCATTTTGGTACCTTAAAGGTACATATTAGTACTTAATGTGTACATATTTGAACCTAATAGGTACAAAAGTGTGAAATTTTGAAAAGGTACCACCCAGTGACAGCTTTGATTGTACTGTATAATGACTGGACTAAAATGTTTGTATTCAGTAAATCTGGTCACAGCCTGTTCTGCATTGCTTTTCCATTTTGCTAACTTTGTTTTTCTCTCCGCCTTTTGCTCTCCAAAACATGGCTGGACCCACACTGACGGATCCTCTTATGTCATACTGCTATTATCACTGGAGATAACGGCTCCTGTTCCTCTCCCGCACAGACATGCTGAATAAATACCGGATCTGGGCAAGGCAACACCAACGAACACAATTATACATGTGACAAATGGAATGAGACCCAGGCACCAAACCATATTTGGAGAATTGTTAAAGGCTTAAGCTAGAATATATAGCAGAATATAGCTAACTATAGATCATAGAAACATGCAGAGTTTAACTCACAGCTGAGGAAGCTCATTTAGATATTCAGGATACAGAAATCACAGGTACAGAGTTTGATCAGGGTTTGAGTTACAACCCTCCAGGACCGATATGAGAATCCCAGATATAGAGTTTAACAAACTCTGAATTAAAAATTAAGGTTGCAAGATTTAAGCAATATGGCAAAATGTGGTCATAATAATTTCTATATTTTTATATGATCAACTGAAGATGCCAATAATAAGAAACCTCTATTATGTGTTTGTTGCAAGGTACTGTTCTAGTGACGGCTTTTGTATATTCAAGTGTATATTCATTCATATTTATGTTTTTTGTACTATATTCTATATTTTGTACAATTAGCACACTACAGTCCCATTTGTTTGTTTGTTTATTATTATTAATATTTATAGTAATATAAATATATTTTTATTTTTTTTTGTGCATGTTTTGCACAGTAACGTGTGTGAAACATAGACCAGAAATTATGTGCCCTAATTGTATTAGACAAAAATGTATATCATATCAATGTTTAATTTATCTGATGATAACTAAATTAAAAAAAGAAACTTAAAAAATAAATATATCATCATATATTATCACTTCATTATTTTGGTTCGTTTTCTTGGAACGGAAAGACTGTAAATTTTACATGTATAAATGTGAAAGCTGAACTTGGTCAAAAATATTATTATTAGAGTTTAAGTGGGAATATCCATAAATCAGCACTACACAAAATGCATTCAAAAGCTCAGTGTTTTGAGACTGATCTGGGTCTGTTTCTCTCTGGACGTGTGTTGATGATTAATGCAGAGAGGGTGGAGAGGTCAAAGAGGAAAGTGAGTGGGAGAGAAACTGTTGTGCTTCAACTCAAATGTCCTATCTGATCTCTCCATCCCATCTCCCCTTTGAGACTTCAGCTGTGAAACGCAGCGTATGGTCAAACGACTTTCTCTGGAAAGGGGGAATTTTGGAGGACAGCTTTCTGGTTACAGTCAAATGCTATTTGGACTCATTCTGTGATGCAACTCACCTGTTGACTCTGCTTTAACTTGATGTCTTTAAATTAATGTTACACAAGAAAAGCTTTTTTGTTGTTGTTGTTGTCTGCTTCAGCTCTCCTCCTCTCCATGCAGCAGAGATGCAGCATGACTCCTCTCTGAACTCTATGATGTACTTGTGATAAAAGGAGGGTTTGGGTCTCAGCAGATCTGCGGTCAGGGGAGGGTTTCTGAGGAAGTCTCTGTTAATAGCCTGTATATTTGTTCTCTGGGTGTGACCTGGATGAATCCAGAATGTCTAGTGGATAAAATGATTTTATGCACGTCTTTCTAAATTGACATTCTGATGCGTTTTGATCTACAAAACTGGACATAGTGTACTGTTTTAACATGAAGGAATTTCCCTTGTTTATTTTTTACATATATTTGGAATTTTGTACTGTGTTTCATTGAGTTTTAGGATTAACAGAATTTATTTACTTTTAGAAAGTATTTACATGCATATATTTATATTTATAGGATTTGTGTTATGTATATACTTAATATACATTTTGATTTATCTTAATTTTATGCAAAACAAACAAAATAAACAAAAACTTTTATTTTGGATTTGATTAATTGTGATTAATTGTTTGACAGCACAAATATAATCGTATTTACTACTGTAGGGCATACAATTAACAGTACAATACATTTTATTTTTAGTGCAGTTTTTGTGCAGTTTTATGTCTTCTTAAAATGGCACAAAAAAAATGTTTAAAAATCAAAGAAACCATGTTTTTGTCATTAACCTGGTCAAAATTGAAAAACCATTTATCTGATAATAAAATGTACCATATATATATATATATATATATATATAGTATTGTTTTGGCCAATGCTATATGCCATAGATCCACACACACGTTTAATATATTTTGATATATACAAGAAATAAATAAACACAAATAAAGAGCCAGATCACCTAAACTGTTAAGACGGGCTATTGTAATATCAGTATCAGGTAAGATTACTCACATTCATTTCTGCACTCGGTTACGTTTTAATTATCAAAAATAAAACGTGTTTAATACAAATAAAAATCATATAATAGTTAAGCTAAAGTAATCACTCATTAGCATGGTTTTGCTATACTAATGTTAGCCATTTAGCTTCACCATGGTATTTATGATTATACTAATTGTAATCAATCTGAATGACTGTGCACGCATACAGAGCGCGTGATCTCTGTGACGCCATAAGGTCAGACCCTCTCACCTCTGTAATAAACACGGAGGTGTTAGTCCCGTCAGAAATGGTTCATGAAGATCACAGACGACAGGTGATAAGAATCGAAGTTCACACGTACAGTAGTTTAGAAAACTAGTCCCGTCTGAATAGGGCTACAGTGCAATTCGGCTAGGTATACATCCGCGCTAAAATATCAAGGAGAAAGTCTTCATAGCTTGCGTAGTACAGACCCAACACCTAACACAACTTTGTGGATAGATTAACGGCGATATTATTTTTTTATCACACGATAAGAGTCTCGCGTTTACTCAGCACGTTAACACCAATAACGGCCCGCCACTAATATATAGGTATACACACACACACACACACACACACACACATACATTTTCTAATTTCTGAGTTACATATTTTGTTTTCTGTTTTAATTTCCAGCAAAGAAGTTTAGCTTAACAAAACAAAGAGCAAGGGATGGCCACAGAGATAACATAATCTAGTAAAACTAGCAAACCACAATGTAACTACTACTACTATTACTACAATGTAAACCACATTATTCACAACTTCTAATTATGACCAGTTACCATGTTGCTTTAGTAATTATACACTCAATTTTGAACACCTCCAATTCAGAAACTCTGGATATAAAGAGTTCCCCACAAGTAATTAAAACTTAATGATGGTGGTTGCTTTCAAGAGTGCTCAGCTCATAAAAACGATCATTCTGACGTGACTTGATCACAGCTTTGAGGGAAAACACAAATATGCTTTAGCATCCATTCAGCAAACGAAGAGTCAATGAAGAAATGCTGTATTTGGAAGGGCTTGGAAAAGAAAGAAGTTCTTGTTCCCAAGAGTGAAAGTGCTTCTCTTCATGCTGATCATGAGAAAGCATAAAAAGCCGTGTTGTATTCTCCACAGCCCATCTCAAGGGTCAAACACAAACTCACTGTGTCAGTCAGGGTGTCTGATTTAATGAGGAAAAGATTCACTGTTGCAATAAAACACTTGCTGCTTTTTTTATTGTGTCAGCAGAGAAAATCCCAAAACAAGACAAAACACTTTGGAACAACGCCATTCATCTGACTAAACCAGTGGAGTGGAAACTCCTAAAATAACAATTCAATAAATGTTTTATCCCACGTTATGATTGTCATTGCTAAAACAGCAACTAACAGTCAGTTCGGTTGGTATAGGCCACACATTAAAACGTACAACACAAAAAACACCACAAGACCCCCCACAGACCAGATTTAGGGGCCAGCAGGGATCAACGGACTTAACAAAGAGTTTGCATTGCTTTATACCATGACGTGAAGGTGTATTTGCAAACAGCTGTGTGCAATCATTTGTGGCTTTGGAGGCATGGCTAATGCTTTCTCGGAGCCTGTGCTTTGACTCATTGGCAGCGAGGGCAGATAGTCAGAGCTTAACTCTGTTTGGACGCCTCCAGAACAGCATCAAGCTTTTGGACACACACACACAAGCATGCGCACAGCACACACACTCCATTCACCCTAGTCTGTGTAGTGCTCTCAGCATGCCACCAGTTTCACTGTTTAGTATTCACACGCCGACCATCAATCACATCAACTCTCAAAGAGCCCCGAAGCCGTTTTATAGAGCTCAAACTGGGACATAGACACTCCGGCTAAGTTCTGCATTGTGGCTCCGCTGACAGTAAACTAAAGCTAGGCAGTAGATGACATCATTGGCGTCTCATTAAATAGATTCTAGGTGGGAATAAAAGAGACTTTTATTCTTATAAGGTAAATATTGACTGTAGGTTTTTACAATACACTCACTGACGTCTATGTATATTGTCTAGTCTGAAATGGATTTAAAGAGGAATGTCGTAGCACCTTCATTTTAGGTTACATAACTAATCCCCACCTGCTGCGGGAAGAGGTTTTGAGACAAATTGATCCATTAAGTCAAATGCTCTGAGGTGGTAGTAATTTAATAGTCAGATTTGTTCCAGAGCTGCTCCAGAGCCAAAGTATTAGTTTGGAGTGCAGTTTGAGTAAAATTTATGTGATGCAAATGCAGTTTCTCTTTCCATCTTTGTTGGGAATCGTATTAATATTTTTACAAGAAGATAACATCAGAAGAAGAGCCTTAAAAATTCTGGTGGCTATTATCAAAATGGGATGTCGGCAACAATTGTTCAATATTTTTATTAACTAGTCAATGTTGGTGTCCTAATTTTGTGATAATGACTGTAAAATAACTTTACATTTAACTTTATACAGCAATAAAATAAATAAGTGGACATAAAATATTGATAGTAGAAATTATGTTATCTGACTTTATCCTATAATTCTGTTAAGAAAGAAAAACTTCGCTGCAATGTATGAAACAATATTATTTTGTTATATAATAGTTATATAATATGTATATTTGAATGTAACAATATTTGTTCTGTTTTAACTATATGTATTGTGTACAAGTATTAGTACCATCCCGAAAAATTAGCTGAGCAGTTTTTGTGGGCAAATTTAATACTTTCAAAGGGAATCAAGACATTTTCTGGCTCATATTTAAAACAATCCATAACCGGGTGCACAGTAGAGTTGGTTGCATTTTAATAAAGAAGTCCTCAGTGTGACAAGTATCAGAATTTTTTTGAAAATTCAACTGCAACTGACCACTCAGATTCAAGTATTCCTATGATCCATTTAAAATATATAACATTACTGAATAAAATTCTTATATACTCTAATTAAATAAATATATTTTATTTTTCATGAATTTTATTCTGCAATGTTTATTTTCTTCATCTTTTGCTTTCTTAATTGCAAGCAGCTCCGGATCTGACTGAAAGGCCTGGACCCAATTATAGGCTGCATGTGGTGTTTGAAAGAGCTGGCCTGTAGCCAGAACTGTTACACATGATGCTAAGTCTCTTCTGACCCCTCCTCTCAAACAGCCAAACACACACACAAACAGAAGTGCCCCATGGTTAACAGCCCCGACAAAAGAGCGCTTACATAAGACATGGGATCATAGTGTATTTCTCTGCTTTACTGTGACATGGCTGGCTCGCAGCTGTTCTCTATACTGTAATCACACTGTTTAGATACAATGCTCCATAGTAACACATGAGTTTTCATTCAGTTAGCACATGTTCTCATAAAGAGGGTCTTTTTTTCTTTTCACTCTCTCCCTCTCTCTTTTTCCAGTAACTAAGCACCTTGACTAATTTCTGTGAAAATTTGGGTGACAGTTTGCGGTTATGCAACTTAATAAGTGTAAGGGGATTGTAAGTCTGCTCGGAGCCAGTTTGTTTTGTTGTGCCCTCCCTCCTGCTCTGCCTCCTGTATGTCAAACCACTCGAGAGACAGAGAGAGAGAAAGAAAACCAGGGCTAGTTGGCACATTAGGAAGTTGACTTCTGGGTTTGAAAACAATTATAATTGTTTCTAGCAGTGAATCTTAGGATAAGATTGTGTAGAATTCTAAAAAATGAATAGACTTTTTGTGAATCCCAAATAATTTATAATCTGATCTAATGGTTTCACTTTATTTTGATGGTCCCTTTAACTTGTTCTGTTGATTATAAGTAACATTGCACCTACATATCTACTAACTCTCAATAGAGTGCTAGCAGAGTATTAGTGGACTGGTAGGGTTAGAATAAGTTGTTATGTATTTGCAAAGTTACTTATAGTCAGTAGAGCGTCTTTTGGGAGACCATCACAATAAAGAGTTAGCAGATATTAATTAGAGTGTACTAATATTCTAATGACAGTTAGTTGACATGTAGGTGCAAAGCTACTTATTGTGAGCACACAGACTGGAGACGCTGACACAAAGACGACCACAAAAACACACCACAGACGTTGAAAATATGAGGAGGGAATTACTGGGGATCTGGAGCACACAGAGGATCTAGGAGACAACGAGGAGAGGTAAGTACAACAGGTAAGTCAATAGTGTTCGTAGAGATACGAGATCATTTCTCAAGAACGAGCTTGGACAGTGAGTGTAGAGTGGTGTGTGGTTATATAGAGCTCTTGATTGGTGCTGAGATCCAGAACAGGTGGTGAAGACAGGTGATCATAGTCTGTATGATCTGTAACAACATACATCTCAACAATAGAAACAGCCGGAAGGGAGGGTGGGTGCCCTGAAGGCTGGACGAGGGAGCATATCCATGGACTGCGAATCAGGACTAACTGGAGGCCATGGTTGGTCTGGGATCTCTGAAGGCCATGGTGGATTTGGGGGGTGCTCTGGGAGCTCGAGGTCAAGGGGGCGCTCTGGAGGGCGCTCTTGCAGTGCAGGCTCTGGAGGGCGCTCTGGAGTGCGCTCTTGCAGCGCAGACTCTGGAATTAGAATCGGCTCTCCTTGCCACATTTCAAGAACTGCTTTGGGAGACAACGGACTGGAATCTAGCATCCGTGACGGCTGAAGACTGTGGCTTCATATCCATGGTGGCTGAAGGCTCTGGTGTACCTGCCATATTGTGTAGTTGCTCTGGGTTGGCGGCCATCTTGGGCAGTGGCTGTGGCTCTGAATCAGCGGCCATCTTGGGCTGTCGCTGTGGCTCTGGGTTAGGGGCCATCTTGTACAACAACTGTGGCTCTAGGTTGTCGGCCATTTTGTGCAGCAGCTGTGGCTCTGGGGTGGCAGCCATCTTGGGCAGTGGCTCTGAACTGACATGATGGTACAGCAAACACAGAAGTTGCGGCCAAAATCACAGAACCTGTTTGCGGCCATTCTGGGTCAAGCTCCGCTGCCATCAGCGCTTGATGATGTTGATTACCCCCCCAAAAAAGTATTTGGGGTTTCAACACAGTTTTCTGCTTCACCCAGTTTCACAGAAACTCATCGTAAAGTGGTATTTGGTATGATAACTTACAGAACTGGTGAACATAATTCTCAATCGATTGGCCTCTTTGCCGCTGATGTAGAAGCTGGTCGACGGGGTCCATGGTTGAGCAGGGTAGGTGAAATAAAGCTGCTGGATCTGGGTGTGGCTGATTATTCTGTGACGAAGGGACTGAGGGTCGAGTGGGGATTCAAATGCAAACACTTTTTTCACAAATGTGGTCAGACAGGCACGGTCAAACGGCAGCAAACAGTTAAATCCAGTCAAAGGCTAAAATAATAATTCCCATAAATGGGCAAGGGTCAGGGCAGGCAGCAAACAGTCCAAAACAAGAAAAACAGTCCAAGGTCAAAAACAGAAAGAAACAAGAAAAACACAAGAATAAGAAAGAAGGGTATGACTTTGCAATAATCAGCGTATGAGAGAGGGTGAGGGCTTCTTTTATGCTAGACAGAGGGGAACAAAAGACAGAACCAACCAATGAAAACACATGAAACTCAGGGACACAGACACACAGACAAGGGTAGTACATGACATAACACTCCAGGGTGGAGTGGGCTCTAAAGGAGCTCATTGGCACTCCAGCTGGCAATCGTGACAGCCATAGCCAAGAAACTGTGTTGGGCAAAATTATAGATTTTTCTTTAATGCCAAAAATCATTATATGATATGATATAAATTAAACATGTTTCATGAAGATATTTTGTCTATTTTCTACCTTAAATATATCAAAACATAATTTTTGATTAGTAATATGCATTGAGAGTAATGTAATTCAAACCAATTTAAATGTGATTTTCTCAATATTTAGATTTTTTTTTTGCACCCTCAGATTCCTCATTTTTAAAAAGTTGTATCTCGCCCAAATATTGTCTTATCCTAACACATTAATGGAAAGCTTATTTATTCAGCAAACATTGTCTTAAGACTGACCCCTTTTGATTTTGTGGTCTAGTGTCACAAAATATAATATAATATAATATAATATAAGATAAGATAAGATAAGATAAGATAATATAATATAATATAATATAATATAATATAATATAATATAATATAATATAATAGAATAGAATAGAATAGAATAGAATAGAATATAGAATATAATATAGAATAGAATCAATTAGCTTTTATTATTTAATTCTTTTGAATTCTTGTGAACTAAAATGACAACATTTGCTAAATAAACAGTAATTTTATAATACTTTTATTATTTTAATTTATAGAAAATTGTCATTGGTTGGCTAAAACAAACTCAGTTAATGAACACATTATACTGATTGTGCTTTTGGTTTTTGGGGGGGGGGGGGTTTCACCAAATGCTGTCTACATAAACAATAGATTTAGTTTTATACAACATGGATTGATCAAAATTAATTATGTCTCATCGTACTCATAAAACTTTAGCTGATGTGGTGGAATCAAGCAAGTCTTTAAATTATGCTTTGTCCACTGCACCCAGTATGATAACCCTCATGCACTGTGATAACCCTCACTTAGTTTTATTCTTTTTATACTGCTCTGAATTGCTGAGGTAAATCCACTAAACCTCACATTATCCATGGAAGCAAAAGCTATGCGTAGGAGTTCGAAATGACTGTCAGAGGGCTTTTTCGGCTGTTTTTCTTCTTTTCAAAATTGTGCGAGTGAAAATAGTTTCTCTTGGCTACAAGGGACGTGGTAATGGCTTTCTCAGACACTCTGCTACTCTGGAATTCCTCAGCCTGTCAGCGGCCGTCAAAAGCCCTGCTTTCACAGTGCGATTAGTGCTTTGTGGGAGCCCTAACACCGGCACGCAGCTCCTTCAAACCTGACCCATAATCGCACAATGCATCAGGCCGAGTGGAATGGCCACCAGACTATGAGATTTTGGGTAGCTGGTAGATTGAATTAGCCCTCACCTGCATTGTCAGCAGTCAAGGCACAATATAGGCCAGTGCAGATTTCATTTCATTGTGTTTGGCATGAATGTGTGCACGGACCCTGATAACTAAACAGTGCTACTTTGTGAGGTGATGTCACTGAAGGAAGCAACACTGGAATTTTCCCAAGGCTTTGAGCTCACATAACAAGCACAGAAGATTGATTTACTTTACAGAAAGTCCATAGTTCAGTCCCTGTCTTTGCTACTTCTTTCCCTGCGATAACATTCTTGCATGTGGAAGACTAATTATAACCATAAGCTGAGAGCAATAAATGACAGAGCATCAATGCGATAACTGATAAAGATTTCTGTGATGTCCAGATCAGCTCTTCCTGTCTGTCTTCTTCATTTCCTGCTTGATTAGGAGTCTCTGGGAGGCAAACCCTTAGTAAATCTTGTATTTCTGTATTATAATATTCTTCTCATAAACATACAAACATAGGTAGAGACTCTTTTTTCTGGCTTTATATAGAAATATATGGAAGTTTCAGCCTCAGATCAAAACATAAAAGTGTGTTTTCGCATTCTCTTTTTAGAGAAATAATGTTCATTGTTAGTTTGTTTTAGCTCAGGGTCATTAATAATATGGTAACATAATCAATGGTAAAAATATCTAACTTATCAATTCAAAGGTTAGGTTTCAGATCAACAGCTTCAAAAGAATACCGTATGGTGAGAACTTCCTATGAATTTTCCTTGTAAAATTCATATTTCACTTATGCATCACAAGTCAAATGTTCCATCATAGTGTTGTCATAATCTTGAATGGCGTCCATCATCGGACAGTGTTCCAGCTCCCTGCATAGGAAGCTGTATGGCGCTCTAACTTTCAAAACTATCAGTACAGTCTGTCATGTTTGATTTATTCTGGTCCAAATGTTAAAAGCTATTTGTAGCATGAGATCTTTTGGTTGCGGAGTGAGCAAAGTTTTTCTTTGTTCGTCTGCCACGTAGAAACATGCAATATGAAGCAACTGGATAAAAGTGGCCCAAATATGTCATTGTTAGCAGTCTAGCACTGAGAGAGAGCAAGTCAGCTGTTTAAAAAAGCAGCTCAATGGAGCTAATGAACCCAGACTCCAATTTAATTGTTGTGGAAATGTGATTAAAAGCCAGATAAAACAACCCTTTGGCAATAATGCAGCCAAACTGAAAGAGACATTACAGAGCAACCATGGCTTTTATGCTTACATTAGTCATTTCAACGCCTGCAGCTAAAGTCTAGCCTATTTACATAAAGCCTTTAATATAGGATCTCCATGATTTTCTGATTAACAAGTGACTAGGTTTATTGATTTATAAAAAGTAGATAAGTTTTAATAAGTCAAATTCTAAGATATAAAACCACATTGTAAGATATAATGTCATAGTTATGATAAATAAAGTTGTATTTCACATTGTGACACAAAATCATATTTTAAGATATAAAACATAACTTTGAGAAATAAAGTCACATTATGAGATAGAAAGTCATTTTGAGATATTAAGTCACGTTATGAGATAAAAAGTAATTTTGAGAAATAAATCACATTATGAGATAAAAAGTCATTTTGTGAAATAGGGTCACATTATGAGGTAGTAAGGCATTTTGAAATTTAAGTATAAATGTGGCATTGTGATGTATTGTCTCATTAGGACATATAGTCATATTTTGAGATACATTATTAGATGTAAAAGCATTCTAAGATATAATGTCACTTTATGAGACATTAAGCCACATATCTGAGATGTAAAGTCATTGTGATAATTCTGAGATATAGTCACATAGTTATTCAGTTAACAAACAAAAGTGTTTTGTATATTTCAGATATGTGCAGCAACGTATATACTCTCATTGCAAAATATTGTGATGTATAAATATAAAGTCACATAATGAGATATAAAGTAACACTGTGAGATAAAGTAATATTTTGAGGTATATTTTGTCATTTTTGAGATGCATAATCATATTTTAAAGATATAAAGTCACATTACAAGATGTAAAGTTACATTTTCAGATATAATATTGCTATTCTGTAATACAAAGCACAACGTCATATTTTTTTAGATATAAAGTCACATTACAAAATATAAAAAAATTGCAAAATTTTCTCAACTGGAATAATAAAGCAACATCAGATCCCAGGGAGTGAACTGTATATAACCCACTATGAACAGACAGGTTCATTATTCTTGCATGCAAGACAGTGTTTACCAAGTATTAACTATAAAAGACACTGAGATTATGAAATTACCCCTTCACGGATGGCCTTTCATAACATATCCCAAGAAAATGAACAAAACAGTATAAGAAGATACACACAGACAATAAGTAGACAAAAAGTATATTTATTCTGAGAAAGATAATAATCTACAGGGAGGTCTTTGTTATTGCATGTCAGCTTTGTCTGAACGACCACCAGATCCTGAACAGATCAGTCTGGTGGGCCGCGGCAGCAGTGAGCTCACTCACAGAAAATATACAACACTGCAATGCAACTCACATGCAAATCAAAGCAGTGAATAAACACACTGCTTATGTGTTTGAAGTGATAGTTTGGCGACTTCAGTAATTGATCGAGTCCTGTGATAGTACACAGCACTGAAGCACTCATATGCTTTGGTCAGTCTGAACTTAAGGCCTGTTTTTGCAACCAAAGCATTTCTGAGATTCACAATATATGAAACATCACAAAAATACTTCTTGATAAAAGATTAAATACAATGTACTGTTACAATACGCCTTCTTTAAATATCTTTTCTTGAGTGTGCTTCATCAAAAAAAGGCTAAAATTCTGTCATCATTTACTCACGTTGATGTCTTTC
The DNA here is from genome assembly GCA_032361065.1 of Enteromius trimaculatus. Taxonomy (NCBI): domain Eukaryota; kingdom Metazoa; phylum Chordata; class Actinopteri; order Cypriniformes; family Cyprinidae; genus Enteromius; species Enteromius trimaculatus. The sequence continues at coordinate 10,463,319 of JAUMHP010000063.1, forward strand.
CAAGTTTGTGACTTCCTTTTATCTGTAGAATGCAAAAGAAGACATTTCAAAGAATGTTTCAACCGCTTTTCTTCATAGACTGAAAGTCAAAAACCATTCTTCCAAATATCTTCTTTTGTGCTCCACTGAAGAAATAATTCACAAGTTTGAAACAATGTGAAGGTGACTAAATCATCACAGAATTTTAATTTACGGGTGAACTATCTCTTTAAAATCTATTTAATTGCTTGGTTTGGGTTTCAACTCTCACTATACCACCTTCAACACTTGCAGGTTACAGCACTGTAATCACTTGCTCAGAGCCACTAACTTCTTTCTCAATGCCTCGCCACATTCTGGCACAGTCTAACATTACAAATGGCAAACATAAAACTCATCTTGATTTCATTCTTGGTTCATTCTGTGCTCATGAAAGAGTGTATGTTTGCCCCTAGTGACGTTAGTGATACTTGCACACCGACCCCAGCTTTTGCAGTGAAACATTAACTTTTCCTTACTATCTTTTAGCTTATGCTCATTCGCATTTTGCATAGCAGCAGGTGACTTTTCCAGTTTATCCGATGTAAATGCCTGATAAAAACTAGTTTGCCCTTGGGCAAGACTGCACGTATTTTATATAGGATAAATTTAACTATAGGCCTGCGATGCTTATCAAAGCATGACACGGCTGAAATCATCCTTTACGGAGGACAAAGGAGTTTAAACAGTAGAGCAGTGACTAGCTACGTCAAGGCCATGGGTTTGATTCCCAGGGAACGCATGCCGTATATGCAATGCAGGTTGCTTTGGATAAAACCGTCTGCCAAATGCATTCAAGCAAATATGGAAAAATAGCTTTTTTTATGAGTCATGTCTACACCACTTACATCCCCACTTATTAAAATAACTGAATTAACTGAATTTAATTAATAAGTAAATAATTTAAAATAACATAATTTGGAAAACATCTTAAACTTCTCCCCATTTGCTATTATACAGCCCTGATTGATAAAGAGATTGATAAGAGAAGATTGCCATTTCATTTGATGCCACTAACGGTGTATTAATGTACACATTTCACCTATAAATAGTGCCATAAATAGCCAAGGCTTGAAGAATCAAAAAATATATGTACTGTCTTTTCTAACACAAATTGAAAAGCAATGTCAACCATTATAATTTCTGGATGAAAACTGTGGGCCTTGTTTGAAAATGCGCGACACATACTAATGGTCATGTTTAGGGTTAGTACGATTTTTTAAAGCAATTAATAAAGGGACAGTCAAAGGGACAGTAAAGACAGATATATAAGCAGCACAACTGTTTTTAACATTGATGATAATAGGAACACCAAATCAACATAATAGAATGATTTCTGAAGGATCATGTGACACTGACGACTGGAGTAATTGCTGCGAAAAATTCAGCTTTGTCATTACATGAATAAATTATATTTTACTAATTTATTAATACAATATTACTGTACTTTTAATGTTTTTGCTGCATTTATTAAATGCAGTCTTGGTTTGCAAAAGAGACGTCTTTCACAAAAAAAAATCTTGCCAACCCCAAACTTATGAACATTAGTGTGTTTTTCCATAAATACCCAATAACATCTGACTCTGAAATACATCACTCAAAACACTCTGTTTTTGATGAAGCTCCAGGTTCAATGACTAGATATACAATCCAACTGGCCTGCTAAGTGTACTTACTTACACTCAAAGACCCTGACCTCACAGCATGTTTGGGTCTGGACCTAACTCCAAATGTAAACAAGACAGTCTGGAGAGATGTGCCAGCGTCCTGCTGTCTCTAAAATGGACAATCATTCACCCTCACAGCACAACAAGGTAAATGGCAGAGATGTCAAGTTGATAGTGTGTCCAAACATCTGTTTGTACTCTACATCACACTTAATGCTTTGACAGATACATGAAGGAGCACTTGAGTATATCAGACCGAACACGCTCTGGATGACTTCTTCTCCAAGACCAGTGAAGTAATCCCGTTCTATAAGCAAAAGAAGTATTAAAACACCAACAGCGTGCTGAGAGCGACCAGGTTGCTTTTCACAGTGTTTAAATGAAGAAGGAAAGTTCTGGCAGCCTAAACTAGATCTTTGATAAAAAAACAACTCTTAAGTCCACTTGAAACCCTCTTCAACAAGAGATAAGGTAAAGAAAGACAGATGACTCTCGCCATGGATTGTTCACATGAGTATTTGAGGTTAGCTTGGGTCTTTCCAAAATGAAGAACAGATCCTAAAATGTAGCTGACAAGTTTGAGACTCTATGAATCTTTCCATTTCATCACAAAAGCTGGCCGATCTTTTCTAAAAATGTCTGATTAATTTCACGGCCACGTGTGCTCCTGTTAATCCACGAACACAGTCTCATAAAGCAGATGGATCTGTGTCCATTTCTATCCAAAAAGCCAGTTCCAGTCTAACCGCATTCATATCAACAGTATGCAATCATATTCTCATGCCAAACAGCAGTATTTCTTCCACCAGGACTCAGAGAGCTTCCTCATTTTATCGGGCGTCCGCTTCTTCAGCCTTTTCTGCTGCTGGCTGTCTGAGTACTGGATGCTGGCCACTATAGCCGCGTCAAACACCTCCTTTAGGTTCTTTTGGGTGAGCGCTGAGCACTCCATGTACGAGACGGCCTGTACTTCCTCGGCACACAGGCAGGCCTCTTCGGGGTCCACCGGTCGCTCTTTGTACTGGGCCAGTTGGATCAGCACTTTGACATCTTGCCGCAGGTCAGCCTGAGTGCCCACCAACAGTATCGGTGCCCTCGGGCAGTGCCGGCGGATCTCAGGCACCCACTTCTCCCTCACGTTTTGGAAAGAGGAGGGGCTTACCACACTGAAGCACAGCAAGAAGACGTCAGCATTGGTGTAGCACAGCGGACGGAGCTTGTCAAACTCATCCTGCCCAGAGTAAAGAAAGATTCAGTAGAGATAAGCATGTAGGAGAAACTAACACTTGTTGTTTTGGATAATTAAAAGTAGCAACTCATAAAAGCGCATGCATGTAGGCTGATAATTGTTAGATTCCTTAACTGTTATGATACAGACTTACTATATATGTCAGAATGTAATTTGGTAAAGTTGTGCAGCATGTCATTCTTCTTGTTGTTTTTAATTATTTTTTTATGTCTGCTTGTTTATTGTAAAATAAAATTTAAAAATAATGCAATACCATTAAAAAGTTTGGGGTTTCACTCACCAAGGATTCCTTAATGATCAAATATACAGTAAAAACATTGTGAAATATTATCTTAATTTTATTTTTATTATGTTATTAAATGTAATTTATTACTGTGATGACAGAGACGAATTTTCAGCAGCCATTATTCCAGTCTTCAGTATCACATGATCTTTCAGAAATCAATCTAATATGCTGACTCGGTGCTCAAAAAATATTTCTTGGTATCTGTAATGTTAAACTGCAGTTGTGCTGCTTAATGTTTTTTTGTGGAAACCCTGATAGATTGCTTTCAGGCTTTTTGATGAATAGAACGTTCAAATGAACAGCATTTCTTTGTTTAATGTGTTCTTACCAAATGAAAGTATCAACATAAGAAAATCTCACTGACCCAAAACTTTTGAACAGTAGTGTAAATAAAAAACCAATAAGTAGCCTTATCTTACAGTAACAATACTTTAAACTTCTAAACTAGCAACTTCCAGGCCATGCTTATGATTGTGTGTCTCAGACAGATCAGAATGTGATGTGATGTCAGGTACGTGAGAGATAAACTCTACAACACAAATGTAAGATCTGTTGTTTATTACAAGTGCATTCCATCTGTTGAGTCTCCAGCTTGTTTTCTGCTGATTTGCCAAAACTGCTTTCTTCTCATATTAGTCAATTAAACACATTCTAACCCAAGGCAAACACTCCTGTATTTAATTTATTTGCAAGTATGTTGTTACAAATGAACAATATTATAACATGCAAAAAACAGATATTCAATTTGAATTACATTTAATAGTTCCAATAGTAAATTACTGTTATTTTTTAAAAATTAACTTTAGGTAAGTGGTAGATGATGTCAAATAAATGTAAAAATAAGGGAAATGAGTATGCCCAAATTTATAATTACACTACAAACATTCCTTTAACCCTCCAATCAATGTACTCTCTATCTGTTTCTCTCTCCTTCTCTCCCTTTCCACTGGCCTAAAAAGGACTGATCCAAATCTCTCTTGGCTTTCCTCCCTTCAGTGTCTCCCCTTAGCTTGCTAAACTCATCGAAAACACAGTGATCTCACATTTCCAGTGACTAACCCCAGCTGTACCCCAGTTGAAAGTAGGTCTCCCTTTCCCTTGGATCAAGCCCAATTCATCACAATTAGACTGCTTCCCATTTGTGATCCCCTAGAGCTGGTTTCTCCCCTCCCACAAAGGAATAAACACTGATTGACCTATAATAGCGTGCTCCCACAGGATGAAGCATACACTTCTTTATGATGCCTGGACTGTAAACTTCAGCTGAACTTTACCAGAAACCCTTATCATGAGTAAGCAAAACAACACTGAATCACTTTCTCTCTTATCTTACAGACAGGCAACCGTATGACTAATTGGGACATGACTCACGGGTCTGTTTACAGTTAAGGGACGAGGGCTTCGACCAGCATGTGTTTGTGCAAATAATATGTCATCCTTATACAGTGACATGATTGACATGCGCTGCCTCAAATGTGTTTGTGTGAGGTGGTTTGTTTGGGTCTGGTGGTGTTGAGTGGGCTTATTGGACTGACCTGACCGGCTGTGTCACAAAGCTGAAGTTTCACAGGCTTGCCATCCACAGCTACAACCGCTGCAGGAGGAGAAGAGAATCAATTTGACATTTTATCCCTTTCCAGTGCACATCATTAAGACACAAGAGGAACATTGGCGAACTTGCTGGCTTTACAAAAACTCATCACAAAAACAATCATATGCTCATGTGATGAATTTAATTAGGTCACTGGCAAACTGCAATGACTGGATCATTCTTTGTCATAATATAGCTTTAATATTACATATATTATACTATAAGATACTATAGCCTATATTATTTTATATATTTAGAAATGCTGTGTGAAATATATATATATATATATATAAATATAAATATAACATTAAAAGCTTGACATTAGAAGGTTCAAGCTATATATTAAATCTAAAATACTAATGAGTATTGCAGTACTGGTATGAACAGCAAGTAGCTGGTTTATAGGTTTATACTGTATGGTCTAAAGAGGTCTAGCAGCAGTTACTGACCAGTTTAGAACAATTAGGTAACGTTTCCATGATCCAAAACGCATCAGCACTAGCTTAAATGGGATTTTCTAACAGATAGAAATAATTAAATATGTAATTTCTTTTCCATTTATTTTATTACTATTTAGTGTTTCGGTTTAATTATGATATATATATATATATATATATGTGTTATTTGTTCAGATTAAACTGGGTGATTTTTACCTGCAAAGTTGTCAAACGCTGTTGGAACATACTCGGTGGGATATCCATTGGTGGTATAGCTCACAATGAGACTAGTTTTACCCACTGCACCATCACCAACCAGCACGCACTTCACCCTGCGCTCCGTTGCCGCCCCGAAGCGGCTCTTCACCGCGGATGACAAATCTCTGCTCCGGAATCTCCTCGGGGGAACCGGCGGCACCACCGTACCTGGAGCGGGCTTGTATTCTCCCCCTCCCTGCGGAGGCATCGCCGAAGACACGGACCGTCCAGCGGCTTCAGAGATTCATCCCACTCGTGAATGAGAGAGCGGAGCACCAGTCTCCGATTTCACAGCGACGTCCATTTATTTTACAAAGGAAAAAAGTCCGATAAAAGCTACATTTCAAATCAAGAAGTGTTTGCTTTAACTGGATATAAAACAAAGCAACTCTGAAGCACAAATAAACACGAAGCCCACACGAACACTGCCGTTATGCCCTCATGAGGCGAGCCCTCCTCCGCCCCTCAATAAAGCTGATCTGAGTGAGCACTTTACTCCCAAACACTGAGGATGTGTCTCAAAGCCTAGTCCGCCTCCCATGAGACAGCACTTTCTGAGGCGGGCGCAGCTTTTTTTTGGTCGTACTCAAGGTAGGCTGCTCACTTGGATTTGAGACAGAGCCCATGACATCATCACTGTGAAGTGCATTCATCCGTGAACTGAAGTCCAGCAGACCTGTTGTCATTACTGATAAACTCAAGTGAACTGGCGCGAATACACGCGTCAGCATTTTTATTTGTTATCAGTTGAAAATTAAAATGGTGTAAGTGCATATACAATTGTGTTCTTTGAACATTATTTACATTTTATTGTTTATTACATAGTATATATACACACAATATACAATATATATATATATATTTAGCCATTTGGCAGATGCTTTTATCATAGCGACTAACAAATGGGGACAATGGAACGCAATCAAAATCAACAAGAGAGATATAAAACAAGATACATAACAGTTTGTATAATAATAGACTAAAGGGAAGCGTGGAATTTAACTGTAACATAGTTACGCCATCTATTGGACAAAGAGAATAGAAAGGGTTACAATTTCCACAAAATGCTTCTATATACTAACCAAAGACTAATTGAGGGACCTTGCTTTAAAATGCTGTAACGCTAATAATAAATAGTATTAGTATTAATGAATATAATACTGGTGATTTTTATTTACATTATGTGTTTTCTTGCCCTGGCTTCTTATTCTCGTGTGGAACGTTAGTCGTTGATCTTGTTTCACACGAGCCTCAGATTCAGCTGAACAGACACACGCACATGAAACCTACAGCTCTGTATATACATGACAGTTTGACAGATGGCTGCAAATACAGTGAAAGAATCTCAAACAAACGAGGTCGTGTTGGGCTTCTTAGAGGAGGCAGAATCATGGCAGCTTTTTAGTAACCAGTTTCCAAGTAAAGTCGGAGGGAGACCCGCGTGGCTGAGCCAAGTGGATTTGCCAACTGTGCCTGAGTTACAGTGTGAGAGGTGTAAACTTCCAACAGTGTTTCTTCTGCAGGTCTACGCACCAATAACGGAATATGATCGATGTTTTCACAGAACACTGTTTGTGTTCTGCTGCAAGACACCAGCCTGCTATTCGCGAAATGACAGCAAGTGTTTTAAAGGTAAATTATGCGCTGTCGTATTTTGAAAAGAGAGAATGTTTTGTGTATTAATATTTTAATTATACGTTTTTTATAGATATAGTAAGTGATAGTTCACCTCAGGAATGAATTTATTTTAAGCAATACCCTCATGATGTTCCAAACCTTTACTTTTTTTCTGTGTGGAACTTGAAAATAGATATTTTGTAGAATGTTGGTAACCAAACAGTTCTATTTCCATTGTATGTTCCAGTACAATGGAAGTCAATAGGAACCAAAACTGTTTGGTTACCAACATTCTTAAGATCTACTTTTATGTTCCACAGAATCATAAGTCAGACATATTAATCATGGCTTATAATAAAAGCCTCTCTATAACATAGGCATAAATCAGATTTCTGTACTATCCCACATTTCCAGTGTTTAGATGCCAGCTGCCAAGGAAAAATGACTTTTACCCCTTTGATCCTCCTCCTGATGAGAAGCCAGAGCAACTAATGATTGATCATCAGGTTCTGGGCTCTGGGCTCAAACTGTGCAGACTGTGTGGTTGTCTGGGACAGAAAGCCTGCTCTCGATGTCACTCTGTCACATACTGCTGTAAAGAGCATCAGACCATAGACTGGAAACACAGACACAAGAAAGAATGTTCAAATGAAGGTATGTAAAAATACAGGGCGTTATGCATTACTTCAGACAAGATCCAGTGCTATATTTAATCTATGCATGCTGTCTTTATATCTGATTCCACAGTTTCTCAAAGCTCAGAGCAGCTCAGTTCATTTCTGTTTCCTGAGTGGGAGCTGGTTACAGACCCGGAAGAGCTCCCAGCAAAAGACGAGGAACTTCACAAAGCACACAGTCTGGATCAAGAGAGCATGGCATGCTTAAATAACGGTACACTTTTCAGATCAGATTAGGCAGCTGGATATTTCCACCTCTGATCCAGAAATGATAATTAACAGTGTTTATTTACGCTCTCAGGTTTGGAGGACAGTGAACTAGAAAGTATGGCCCTTCATGAAACGCAAGACTCTAAAGTGTTTCAGAAGTTCAAGAAGCGCATTGCTAATGAACCACAACAGGTCAGTTACAAAGTCACGGCCTGAAGAGCAAATGCTGGACGTGGCTTTTCTGTGTTGTATTTCATCAACTGTGATTTGTGTATGTATTTTCAAGGTTTTGCGGTACTGCAGAGTAGGATCTCCTCTTTGGGTGGCAGCTGAACATGTGCCACATGAGGAGGATGTTCCAGAATGTCAATGTGGTGCAAAACGTCAGTTTGAATTTCAGGTAAAGTATATGTTAAAGAGCTCATCCAAACACTATTGTTAAAACATTTGGAGTCCGTAAGATTTGTTTTGAAAGAACAAGGATGCATTGATTTGATCAAAAGACAATGTTACACGAGATTTCAGACAAAAACAAACAAGAGACATTTTTAAAAATCTTATTGACCACAAAGTTAATCACAAATGGCATTAGATGAACATATTGCACCATTTTAAATGTCACTGTTTATTTCAGATCATGCCACAGTTACTTAATCACCTCAAAGTGGACACAACAGATGCCAGCATAGACTGGGGGACAGTAGCCATCTACACCTGTGCTGACAGCTGTGACCAAGGCACAAAATATTCTGCAGAGTTCATCTGGAAACAAGACTTTTCAGGAGATCAAACAATGTAGAATTGGTCTAGTCAAATAAACTATAATTCAGAATATTGTGTTGCTTAAAAACATTCATAATATTAAATGTGAATGATAAAGGCATTGGCTCTATTATTACTCTCACTTTTTCTAAATAAAATGAATGTATTCAAGTATAATCCGACAATTGGGCCATTTAAACATAAAGGTAAAAAAATTTGATTTATCAAGGATGCATTAATTGGAAAAGTGACTAAAGTTTTTTTGTTTTGTTTTTTACAAAAAGAGTAAAAGCTGTTATTTTAACCTTTTCCCTTTAAGAAAAAATAATTAACGGATCCGTTTCCACAGAAACATTCAGCAGTAAAGTGGATTTCAACAATATTTTTTTTCTTGAGCAGCAAATCAACTTAGAATGATTTCTGAAGGACTGTGACACTAGACTGGCTGCTGAAATGTCAGTGTTGCAGTCACAGAAAGAAATTGCATAAAATTATATAAACATTTCACAGAATTACGGCTTTACTGTTTTTCATTAAATAAATCCTTTAGATACTCATTTAAAAAAAACCAAACAAAAAAAACAATCCTATTAACCCCAGAGCGAATGGTAGTATATAAACTTTTTAAATAAAGCCAGTATTTTAAGGTGAACATTTTAAACACCATTTCCTGTCTTGTTATATTACAATTTATGGTTTAATTAGTGTAGTTCTGATTATCGATCAGAGACCAATACAGAATCTCCAAGTCCTTTCGGTCATCACAACACTACTGAAGTAGACAAGACAAGATACATGAAGGTAATACTTTACACTGCAGTGATTGACTGAAGTTGGCAAACATTTATTTGCATTCAGTGTAGCAAAGAAAATTCGTTACATAGCGAAAAGTATTAAATTAAGATGTCAGTGCTTTACATGGGGCTATCGGGAGACCTACAGTCATCGTACAATGAAATGGCAAATAAATCATTAGATCTGTCAACCAATCTCACTTGAAAATGAACTTAAAAAGGCCAAATCCACATGACGAATTCAACAAACGATGATCCACAAACTTGTTTGCAAAATTTTGTTGGTAAATAACCTACATTCTCTCCTCCAACCAAGTTCCCTTACACTAATCGCCAATGCTTGCTACAGACCAATTCTTCTCACTGACAATCAGTAATGCAATACATAAAACCTGCTAATAAAGGGAATGTGTAAAAGTCTGAAATGAACATTTTAACATCATAATACCATATAAGAATTCAAAACATTAAAATGTTAACAGTTAAAACAGTATTTTGAAAACCAAATGGCAGGTAAAAAACATTTTTAAAAGAAAAATAAAAGCATTTTAACCCTCAAATCGTTCACTTTCTGAGTGAAGAAAATGTGTCCTTCATATTTACAGGTTTACAAAAGTAAATAAAACTGCGTAGGTTACCCCAGACATAACAGTGGGCTCAGGAAGTAATTCACTGGTGATAACAGAACAGGATTACGTAGTCTTCCTGAATCCTTTCAGGATAGGGTATATATTCTCAAATGCTTCGTAAATTTCTCCTCTAACCTTTGCACCTGGAAATAAAAGAATTTTTATTATGCAACTTCAGTATGACACAGTATCATAACAGAACTGCATTTTAAACACAACAACCTCACCTGTAAGTACAACTTTTCCTGAAACAAATATTAAAAGCACGATTCTGGGTTTGATCATTCTGTAGATTAATCCCGGAAATAACTCTGGTTCATAGCTGGGGGGGGGGGAAAAGCAGCATGTTAGTGTTGCAGTTTCAGAGTCAGTTCCATTTCAGTCAAAATGCTGCTCACACATGCACAAAATAAATAAATAAATATATAAATAAAATAAAAAGGGTTCGCAAATACATGAGTATAATAGTAAAACACCCTCAATTAACAAACAAACGGTACAAACCACAACAGTGCAGAAAATGCATAACTTATTCAGAAAAAAAGTCCAAAAGTATTCAATGTAGTTTGGGACGTGCTACATAAATAATAAATAAAACAAGACAAACCTGCTAAACTGTTGGTGTGTAAGCACCAGGCCCTCTAATCGGATGGGAAACTTGACGTCGCAGCTGCCAACCATGTTCTGAATTTTGAAGTCTAAGAATTTGGCAGGAAAACCCAACTTCTGCACCACTCTGGCATATTTTCTGGCTGCCAATCGGGACTGTTCCTCGCTGCAGAAGTGAGTGCACACAAAAAGCGCAAACTCAAACACTGCTGTTTGTTCTACAAGTTTGTGTGAGAGCAAGAAAATGACAGCAAGTCCGCAGATGGCATTTGTACCTTTTCGCTCCTGTGCACACCATCTTCCCTGAGCTGAAGATGAGCGCTGTTGTTCTGGGTTCACGTATTCTCATGATGACGGCAGCAAAACGCTGAAAGTTATACATGGATATTTGTGTTAAATCAAAATGGATGGATTTGCCAAAAAAGAGAGACACTGTATAAAATGTTCTACTTAAAATATCTACTTGTGATCTTTTTGAACCGTAATCTTTGCAAGGTAAAAAAATAAATATAAAAATATATTTATTTTATAAAATATATTTTAATTATTAAAAACTAGTCTTACCTTTGGATTATATTCAGCATTTCTGGCTCGAAGTGCTATCGTCTTCAAGTCAAGTTTGCAGCCCAAGTTTACAGTAGACACAATATTCCTTAAAATACAAAGTTTACATATTTGTCCTTGCACATAATACACAGAAATCGTAGACTGTATATAAAGCAAAGTGCACTGATGATACGATCATCTCAGATATGTTTTTACAGCTCAAAAACATTTTTTATTATCTAAAGTCATTCAATAAAGTTTTTGAAAGGACTGTGACATGACGGCTCAAGAACTCACTGTAACTGTGGGACGATGCCAGAGCTCTCTGAAGCTGGTGTGGCAGGAGTGATGGGGGTCATAGGGGTGAGAGGTGTGGTATAAAGTGGTGTGTTGCCTGGCAGTGCCGTTGTGGTGGAGACCTGTGAGTGGTAGAGCTGGGGTGTCTGGCCTGAACCTCCCACCATTCCACCCTGCTGTTGTGAGGCTGCCTGTTGCTGCTGCTGTTGCTGTCGCTGCTGCTCCTCCAGGAGGGACAAGCTGTTGGTGTTCTGCACTGGCTGCGGTGTCAGGCCTGTGCCGTACGGCATCATGGGACTGAAAATGTTTAGGCCAGGGGTCATGGATCCCTTTGAACAGATACGAGGGGACAGTTAATTTTACTGAATTTTTTAAAATTGTGCTTAAATAGCGGATTAAAAATCTCTGTATTATATGTAAAGGCCGGAATACTACATATCGTCAGCAGATTTAATTTAAACATTTACAATAAATGTAGCAGTTCAATACAGAAAAATAATACAATAATGTAGCCTACATAAAGCTAAATATTTTTCAAATCATACAGACATGAACCAAAAAAAAAACATAAATAAGACTTTTCATAGTAAGATGCTATATGCAAATTTTTATTCATTTATTTATTTATTTTTTTTACATTGCACCAGAAAATTAATGTTTGGGTTTCCATTTGAAAACCCCTGGCATAATGCATGACACCCTACTCTTCAATTCTTGACAAAAGTACAATTCCTAATAGTTTAAAATCTGTGCAGACTAAGAGCAGTGTAGTGTATTCATGCTTACTCACCTGTGGAGATGCCAGCCCTTGAGGGAAAGGGGGGATGCTGTTGTTCTGCTCCATATTGGCAGTTTATGAAGCAAAACAACCAAGCAAACAGTGATTTCAGGAGTAGCTTGAGAACTCTGATTTCTCCACCAAAAGACCTGTGGTGAAAATGAACACAAAACAAATCTAAGAAACAGTTTCACACAACAGTGTAGAACTTCTTCTGGGAATCTGGCATGCGTTGTAGACATAAATAGAACTGTGTAACGTTATCTTAAATAGGAGCAACGTGACTGGTTTAATTGGAAAAACTAAGTGTCATTACTCAGGGAATGTAAATACTAAAATTTAGAACATATAAAACATGTCAAAATGTAACGTTACACACCAAAAGTAAGGTAACATTAAGGATATTCTGTTATTGGCACTGCAGTGTGGCTCTACGGAAATTTAAATCAATACTATATCACAAAAACAACGTCGTTTAACCTAACATTTCACATTCACAACAGAAAGTGACGCCAGAGCTGGCAAATTATCATGTTTCAGAGTGATGCCCGCGGCGCAGAATGAATCCCAGTGTGGCTAACGTGGCTAGTTTGTGGAGCTGATCTTACCGTTACTCAAACATTTTGTGCTACATATATAACGGCTCTCTCTGTCGAAACAGTGTATTGGGTTGTATATGAAAAAACACCCAAAACAAACCGTTATCTGTAGAGTCCCACAGGCTGGCAATCTGCTCGTGCCGAATAGTTCCAGAAGCGCAGAGAGTGCGCAAAAAAACATGAAATTTCACAACAACTTCCGCTGACTTTAATAATGCGCTTCCGGTGCATTATGGGTTCACATCACTTGTTTGCACTATTTTATATTGATGCGTATTAAGTTAAACAGCACCAAACGAATAGATAAATAAAAAGTAAATAAATAAATATTGCAAAACAGAGGTTGAAATTAGAAAATCACTAAAAATAACATGTAAAAACAAAAAAAGTGCAAGAGTGTAAAGTTAAAAAAAACACTGCTGCTTCACTTAAAAAAGCTTGGGGTGATGTTAAATATTAAATATATTTTGGTCTTTACAGTTTGCTTGCACGCGTTTTCAAAATATTGTAATACTGTTTAATCATGAATTTAAAAAGCCAGACCACATTAATGCATATACAACTTCCAAAATAGTGTTAAAAGTATGTATTATGTTTAATTTGTATCTCTCCCATCATGTCAAATACAAATATTGTAACTTTCAATATACGCCCTGACTTTTATTTTGAAATTGTGTCCACAGGTTTACACTTTAACTCAACAAAAGAGGCAAATGAATACTTCCTCTACATACATACGCGTTTTAATGCATTAATGTGAAATGGCAGCTGTGGGAACATGGTCCTTCTCTCGTCCTGCAGTGGACAGAATGAGGTGCATGCTGCTAGCTGGACAGAATGCTACAGATGTTGTAGAAACAGCAATGGCAGGTACATACAGTATAAATAAACTGTTTACACATTAGGTTATCTAGACATTAGGTTTTCAAGTGACTTATGAAACAAAATTATTACTAAACACTATTCTTACTACATTTGCAGTTAACTTATTTTCATAGCAATCCCAAGACTATGTTTGTTAAAGTAAGCAAAGTTAAAAGTGTGTCATACATAGAAAGTAAATAGTTTTCTATATTATGGTATCTTTTAAGAACAACAAAACTGCATCTATGTTTTTTTGATAATAATAAGAGGTATATTTTCTTAGAGGTGGAAGATGATGTAGACACGGGACGGAACATTGTTGGCAGAGGGGGATATCCAAATTCCAAGGGAGTGGTTGAATGTGATGCTGCAATTATGGAAGGTGTCCCAGGTAGATTTGGGGCTGTGGCTGCACTTCGAGGGTAAAAATAAAGCCTTGATTATCTTATCCAGTGAAATTTCTTACGTGTAACAAAATGCCTCCAGGGTACAATGCTTTCGTTTGTCTTGCACAGTTTGTGAAAAAAGGGGAAGAAAAAAGGGAGGTTTGTTTCCATCCTACCTGGCCCTGATCCATTTAGTATGCTTGTGTTTTCATTGCTAGAATTGCACAGCCATGTTGTGTAGCTCGCAAAGTAATGGAGAAGAATCCTCACAGCTTGCTTGTTGGAGATGGAGCAGAAGCGTTTGCTCAGGAATTGGGTTTTACATCTGAACCCAATTCAAATATGCTTTCCGACCATTCAGCTACTGCTTACCAGGTATTCATTCATACACACACACACATATAAACACAGTGTATTACAATTGCAGTTGTTGTCTCTTCCTCATTTTAATTTTAATCCCTAAAAAAAAAAAACACAAACGTCTTATTGATTTTAGTGACATTTTTCTGTGTTTTTACTATATTCCAAAAGGAATACCTTGAAAAAAATAAACCTGTTAGAGGTGGGCATGACACAATAGGTAAGAGATTAATATAATGCAAAAGCTTTCTTGATGAGTAAATCATATCTGTGCCAAACCCATTTTTTAATGTTAAGATGACTGAATTTGGCAGACAAAATGATTTTTGTCATTCAGACCAAATATGGCCTTCTGTAATAAAATCTAACAGGATCATTTAACACTTAATTTCTAATTATGCACTTTGTGATTGCTTAATCTTTACTTTCTCAGGTCTTATAGCTCTTGATCTAAGTGGTAACATAACCGTAGGTAGGTTTGAAAATTTTCCATTCACTGAAATTGAATTCTAAAACAAAATATGCACTGCTCAAAAAATATATAAAAATAACACAGCCTAGATCTGAATGAATGAAATATTCTTATTAAACACTTTGTTCTTTACATTGTTGAGTCACACTCAAAACTGAAGTGGAAAAACACACTACAGGCCAGGCTGTTCTAACTTTGATGTAATGTCCTTAAAACTAGTCAAAACGAGGCTCAGTAGTGTGTGTGGCCTCCATGTGCCTGTATGACCTCCCTACAAACACCTGGGTATGCTCCTGATGAGGTGGCAGATGGTCTCCTGAGGGATCTCCTCCCAGACCTGAACTAAAGCATCCGCCAACTCCTGGACAGTCTGTGGTGCAATGGACGGAGTGAGACATGATGTCCCAGATGTGCTCAATTGGATTTAGGTCTGGGGAACCGGCGGGCCAGTCCATAGCATCAATGCCTTCATCTTGCAGGGACTGCTGGCACAACCCAGCCACATGAGAAAGCCACTGTGCGGCCCTCCAAAGAAATGCCACCCCACACCATTACTGACCCACTTCCAAACCGGTCGTGCTGCAGGATATTGCAGGCAGCAGAACGTTCTCCACGGTGTCTCCAGACTCTGTCACATGTGCTCAGTGTGAACCTGCTTTCCTCTGTGTAGAGCACAGGGCACCAGTAGCAAATTTGCCAATCTCCCCTCATACCACCCTCATGGAGTCTGTTTCCGACCGTTTGAGCAGACACATGCACATTTGTGGCCTGCTGGAGGTCATTTTGCAGGGCTCCGGCAGTGCTCCTTCTGTACCTCCTTGCACAAAGATGGAGGTAGCGGTCCTGCTGCTGGGTTATTGCCCTCCTACAGCCTCCCACCACATATATACTGATGTACTGGCCTGTCTCCTGGTAGCGCCTCCATGCTCTGGACACTACGCTGACAGACACAGCAAACATTCTTGCCACAGCATGCATTGATGTTCCATCCTGGGTGAGCTGCACTACCTGAACCACTTGTGCGGGTTGTAGACTCCGTCTCATGCTATCACTAGAGTGAAAGCACCGCCAGCATTCAAAAGTGACCAAAACATCAGCCAGAAAGTGTAGGAACTGAGAAGTGGTCTGTGGTCACCACCTGCAGAACCACTACTTTATTGGGGGTGTCTTGCTAACTGCCTATAATTTCCACCTGTTGTCTATTCCATTTGCACAACAGCATGTGAAATTAATTTTCAATCAGTGTTGCTTCCTAAGTGGGCAGTTTGATTTCACAGAAGTGTGATTTACTTGGAGTTACATTGTGTTGTTTAAGTGTTCCCTTTATTTTTTTGAGCAGTGTATATATATTGTTCCTATGTAGTACATGTTCATATTTACCAATTCAACCATGATACAACATTGATATCTAAGTCTAATAATACAGATTTGACATTTGCCAAGTATTTACATACAAATTCTGTTATTTTACAATAAAAATTTGTATGTGCCTAAATGAACACACATTATGCAGGAGTTTCCACATCAGGAGCTCCCTTCAAATCACCAGGGCGGGTGGGAGATTCTGCACTTCCAGGCTGTGGTCTATACGCTGACCATACAGTAAGCTATGCAACTTTATAGGCCATTTAATAAGCTTTGCAGTGCTTCTATCATTCAACTCATAGCATATTTTTGTACTATCAAATGATATAAATTTTTATACAAGTATGACAAGATTTTTTATATCCTTGTTCTCTGTATTTTCAGGTGGGTGCCGCAGCAGGTAATTAATTATTTTCTTTAATTTTGTATACTGAGCTTGTTCTTGTACAAATGCGTTATTTCGCACTGTACTATTAAACATGTAGTACATAGATCCTTTGGCGACTTCACACACTTTACATTTGGAGAATATACCTACTGTATATATGTTCAGTGTTCACTTTATTTATAAAGCACATATTAATACAACAAATGTTGACCATAGACATGAAACAATGCAGAAGAAGAATAAAATTACTTTCAAATTCTATATCATAACAGCACACAAACACAAATAAAGCTTTAGGTTCAGTGAAGCAACTGATTATTCTATATATTATTATATATATATTCTGTCCAAAGCTACAGGAGATGGAGACAAAATCATGTGCTACTGCCCAAGCTTTCATGTTGTGCAGCTGATGAGACAAGTATGTAATATCGTTTTGGTATAAATTACCACCTTGGATGAATATATAGTTGTGTATAATTTATCTCAATAATAACATATAGAATTATGTCCAAATGTATCAAAATGTGAAGGTGTTCTCTCATCTTTTGTCTGCTATCAAGGGCTCATCTCCTAATGAAGCCTGTCACGCTGTGCTTGCCGATATACAGAGGAGAATAGGTGGTGATAAATGCTTTGAAATTGGCCTTATTTCACTGAATATGAAGGTAAACACTGTATTTCCTGACCTCAATATTGCAAACATTTCTCGTATGCTGTTTACAAATTTGTTAAGGATCCTTTTTGTTTTTGGTTTGTTTTTTAATATAAAATGTCATTTTTAGCAGCTCACACCACTAATTGCAGCAAATTTAAGTTTCTATCAGTCTAATTGGTATTTTTCTTAGGGAGAGGTCGGAGCTGCGTCTTCAGTTGAATTTCCATACACATTCTGGAGCCAAGGATTGAGTTCAGTGGAGGAGTTTGTCATTAACCAACAGAAATCCATAAATGTTTAATGTCTACTCATTAAGTATGTGGTCAGTCATAAAACGTCATTACTTGTAACATTTGTGTTAACCTTTCAGTTCTATGCATGAAAACCACTTTGTTCATTATTCACATAATCAATAAAAATGAATCGGGTTAGTCACGGTCTTGTTTTTGACACGTATTGATCAGTGACTCACACTCACATTAGCCAATGCCACGTTTCACAAATGACGTAATATTTTACCCTCATGATAGGGGGCAGGATTGCGGCAATCCTCAGCGTGAACGATTCAATTCACTATGAACTCATCGTGAACGTTTAATAAACAGATGTGGGAATTGTAGTTCTTTGTACAGACGGTTTCCGTTTGGGCAGACCAGATGATCTATGAAAAGAACTACAACATCCGCACAGGACATGATGACGACATTGCCTACGCAATCTGTTTAAGGAGTTCCTATTTCCTGGTTGAAGAGTCAGCCATTTTGGGTTTCAACCGACTAGCCTTTGCGGCAGTAGCTAGCCAGCTAGTTACTTTTTAATCGGGGGAAAGGTTATAGTTTCTAGTCTACCTTCACGCCGCGGAGTTGTTTTGTTAGAAGACAAACGGTTTTCACAGTGTCCAGTCCACGATGAATCCCGAATAGTAAGTGGTTGAGTTATTACACGGCTTGTTTGTCGTTACTGAGCTCCTAATTTACCTGTAGCTACTTTTGACAGGCAGAGGCAATGATGACTAGCTGTGCGTTTAATCTTTTCAACAACTAATATCATTATATTTTGCCTATTTGACTTATTCAATATTGAAGAGTACTGTGGTTTATGAAGTCCATCATTTTTAACACCTAACGTTAGATTTATTTAAATAAGTGATAAAAGTGGTTGTTGTTGAATAGCTGAGCTCAGTCGGTTTTAATATCCATCCGCGTTACATTTATGACAAATAGAGCTCATTAGTTAAGTCACACCTCACTTCGTATATTTCAATATTTTAATCTTAATCTATTAAAACGCGTGTTATCTGCCAGGCTTTATCAGAAATTTTATATGAAAGCTAGCTGATGTAAGCTAATGTCTTCAGATCGCTTTTCGCTTAGTTTTTAAACAGCTTGACGAGCTGGTGAGGTACATAAATAACTGATTAAGTATAGTTAGCATGGTTTAGTAACCTGCTGCTGACCCCTTAATTTGTTCAGAAAGAAGGTTGGGGTTTAAAAAAGGATGTCAGTATCAGGAAAGTGGTCTTTCAAATTACTAGTGAGTAACTGTTCTTCACACTCATTCGCGTTTATTTATGTCCTAAAACACATTTTAAAGTTTAGAAAGTAATTTGTCATCTTTTATTCATGTGTTTTCACGTGGGTTTGCTGCACACAGAAATGTAGTCACGTGCCTTGTTGTTTAACACTGAATTTTTAATCACATGTGTGTAATTATTGTATGCTAGGACACTAAACTTAGTTAAAGTCAGTTTTTTTCTGTCAGTGTCATTGAATATTGTTTAGCAATATTGCATGCATTAGACACATTTCCACAGCACCAGGTGGATTTGTACTATCTTTCCTTATCAGTATTTATTCATGTAATCTTAAAGGGTATTTGTTGCCGTGTTTCCTGTGTTCACTGGCACTGAATTGGGAGGTAACTACTAAAACATCTGAATGTGCAGATCTTAAGGAACTGAAGTGCCCATCCCTTCCTCTATTGTGTGGTAGTCATGTGTAGGTCACATGCCAAATGACAAGCTACATGCTTCATTACAACTATCACTAGCCTGAGTGTTAAGCAACTCGGTTACTTAATGGACTTCATACCAGCTGTTACTTGTATTTTACATGGTCAGAATAAGGGTGAAGTGTGTGGTGTTGTTGTTTTTTTTATAGTGATAGTTGTTTAGAGGTTTCTCTTTTGGTTCTGCACATGATTCATAACAAAGATTCGATATGAATGTGCATAAATTTGGGGCTTTCTGAAAGAACATTTTTAAGACTGCAGGTCAGAAGTCATGACACAAGTTTTTAACATCCATTAAGATCTATGTTTATACAAGACATACTTAGAATAGATTGGTGTAGCACAAGTGTCTTCATCTGTGTGATAGAAATCAGACACAGGGGTCTTTACCATGCAGTTTTTTTTGTGCAGCAGGTCTCTACACAGGAGCGTTTGTTGCAGTCCACCTAACAAGGAGAGCATGATTTGAATTCAGTTTACTGGGCAGGACGGAGATAAAAAAAGACTGTTCTGCTGAGTCGATGAGCCGGTCTTGACCAGGCCGATCCATTACATTTCCTTCCTATGGTCTTTTCTTACTAGGCCATGTTGAACAGGGACAGAGGATTTAGCACAACAGGCAAAAGTTCCCTCTCTGGAATGCTTAATCGTCTTACTCAAGTTTTTAGACCTCAGAGGTGCTCAAGCACATTGTTTCTGTTAAACAAACATTTTATTTTTTCATGCAGAAAGTGAACCAGTGACTGATTTACACTTTTTAACTGAGTTGCATCCAAAAAATGGTCTTGCGCTGCTGGAAAGCAAGGGTCTGATAAGTTGCAGGGGGAATTTTAATGACAAAGTCCTTTTATTAAAAAAAAATAATAATAATAATTATTGATATTAATCTTGTTTTCTGCACGATATATCTAAATATAAACCTTTGGTTTTTGTTTTTTTAAATATTGATAATAACAAGAAATGTTACTTTACCAAATCAGAAGAAATCATTTTAATGTAAATGCTGAGGACTAAACTATTACCTGCTGACAATTCAGCTTCATCTACGCATGAATAAGTAACATTTTAAAACAATCACAATTTTAATTTCACATGACTTTTTATATGTATTTTTGATCAAATAAATGCAGCCTCGGTGACACACTTATTTTAAAAGTATTGCCAATCCCAAACCTTTGTACAGTAACGTGTATTTCACAGAAATTGGTGGACAAATATTGACTTTCGAATGTTTTGTTACTGTTTTCTTCATACAGTGACTATTTATTCAAGCTGCTCTTGATTGGTGACTCTGGTGTTGGAAAGTCTTGCCTTCTTCTCCGATTTGCAGTAAGTAGGCTATATGTTTTCCTGCATTTGCCCTCATCGTTTTTGCAGAGGTTAAATAATTAGCTGTCTTTATTTGTGTACAAAATAAATTTGCATACCAAAAGATTTGTTTCACATTTAAATGGAATTTCTATTTAACTTCAAAGCACTGTGAGGAGAGATTTGACTACTGAAACATCTAATTCACCTGCTGCTTTGCTTCTTTCAGGATGACACGTACACAGAAAGCTACATTAGTACTATCGGTGTGGACTTTAAAATAAGAACTATAGAATTAGACGGAAAGACCATCAAACTTCAAATTGTAAGTTCCTTTCTGTCCTGTAATGAAATGAATGTTTGTCTATGAAATTAAATGAATAGAATATACAAGCGTGTGAGATAGTATTGTTTTAACCATTATGTCAGTGCTTATTATGAAGAATTTATTTAATCTTTTGATGTAAATTGTGTCAGAGAGGAACCCTTGTCTGCTACTATTAAATAGGGCTGGGTTAACAATATTGAGTACTTAATTTTGATAAACTGACATTAATTCTTTAATTGATATGTGAGAGTAAAATTTCACTAAATACTCCTGCCATCAAATAACCACAATAATTTGCGTTACTTCAGCTTTCAATTGTCTTTTTTATCACACAGGTTTTGTAAATTTTATCCTTTAATGTACTATTTAGTGGTTCCTTGTAAAAGCCTAGTTTACAGCTTTTCTGTGTCAGTACTTGGCCCCACTATTGAAATAGTATAAAAATAGTATGTAGTCTATTTTTGCATGTGATTCAGGTGTCATATTATTTTTTTAAATTTACAGTGGGATACGGCAGGGCAGGAGAGGTTTCGCACAATCACATCCAGTTACTACAGAGGAGCACATGGCATTATTGTAGTCTATGATGTTACAGATCAGGTGAGCTCATCAAATTAAGTGAGTTTCATAGCTAGTGCAAATATTTAAAAAATAAAGGATTTTTAAATTTCTGCTGTACTGTATTTGTTTGCATACTAAAACTTTTTTATCGCCCCCAGGAGTCCTTCAATAATGTTAAACAGTGGCTACAGGAGATTGACCGCTATGCCAGTGAAAATGTCAACAAGTTATTGGTTGGCAACAAGTGTGACTTAACAACAAAAAAAGTGGTGGACTACACAACAGCAAAGGTAATATTGCTTCGTATCACTTAACTTATTCCACTCTTCTTATGGCTTTGTTTCAAAACCTAGTGAGCTTCCTTGCTCTCAGACCGATTTTAAATATTATACAAAGTGCACAGGAGACTCTTTATTTCAGTAGTTCTAGCAACTTCTGTAATAAACATAAAACACAGAATGCACACTTTTCACATGCACACATTTCCGGGCTGAATGAATTATATTTTTGATTGACATTTTTTACTTTGTCTGGCATTTTAGAATTCATAAGGCATTCTGGGATTGCTTTCTCTGTGAAGGATTGCTGTGATGCTGCCTGTTTTATACAATGGCATTAATGTCAGGAGCTATTTTATTTTATTATTTGAAATTGTTGTATTTGGGTTTTTTTTTTCTCTCTCTCGGTTTTACACATTTTTATTACAGTGATGGAAAACAGTTTTTAATAGTTTTGGTTGACAACACTGCTTTAAATATCTGCATATGAAGGCTGCTCAGTAGGTTTTGGAGCAAGGCTTGTGTTATATAAAATTTCCAAATGTTCATTTGCAGCATTCTAATATAAAGAATGGCTTGGTTTATCTCTAGGAATTTGCTGATTCCCTTGGCATTCCTTTCTTGGAAACTAGCGCTAAGAACGCCACCAATGTGGAGCAGGCCTTCATGACCATGGCTGCCGAGATCAAGAAGAGAATGGGCCCCGGAGCCACAACTGGAGGCGCTGAGAAGTCTAATGTGAAGATCCAGAGCACTCCAGTGAAGCCTGCGTCTGGAGGCTGCTGCTGAGACTCCCTCGACCCCCCCACCTCACATTGGCCCCTGGATCTTGGAGCAAGAGCCCCCACAATGAAAGAAAGAAAGAAAGAAAGAAAGGGGAATAGATCATTTGTTATGGAGCAAAGAGTGAATATGGAGAATAGAAAGAATAAAAGAGAGTGTGAAACAGGCAACAATTTAAGTTACCCAAGTTGTACTGTATGTAGCCGCACTACCAAAAACATTCAAAAATCTGCTGCCCCCCCTCCCTTCCCTTGCTTTTCACAAACTAAAACTGATGAGAGGTCTGAGATTTGGTAACGGTCGGTCCCCTTCACCCCTGCCGTCTGTCAGGGGCTGCTTTTAAACAACCCCACCCCAAAAAAGGATGGATATCATTTTCACTCAACGATTTTAAATCCTCCGTGTGCAGGTTTCTAAGAATAATGTGTGTATTTATCTCACTGCATTCCTACTGCAGGGCTGGTCTGTGGTCAAAACTCAATGACTTTTTGTCGTTTTTCTGTCCTTTTCTTACTTTATTCTTACCTGTTGATTATTTTACTGTTTATATTTGCATGTGTAGATTTCTGTCCCCACGGATTGTTTTGTCAATCTGTTGCGATCAACCGGTCAGCGGTGGTTCACAGTCCTACATCTGTTTAGTAAAATATATGTACATATACACTATGTATATATATGTAAGATCTGAATTGACAGCTCTGTAGAGTTACATACATGATTCGAATAGTTTTACCTCCTTTTGCATTTAAGTTGTGGCTGCAGACTCTTGTAGTTTTGTTGCGCAATGTGTAAAAAGTTAACAAAATATAAATAAATATTGTACGACCATACTGTACAATATCAGTATGTCTGCGATTCTTAGTGGGACATGTAGAAACCCTTTGTTTTATTTATTCAACATTTATAAGCAAATATATTGTTCCATTAATATACAATCTCGATATTGGCCATTTACTTGCGGAATACATTGAAAGTAACAATCTCACAATTGCATATGTGACTCAAACACTATGTTCTCTTTTTCATAATAAAGGCAAATTAATTCATTTTTTTGAATGAACTTGGAAACAGTTCATGTCTAGTTTATCATTTTGGGCAGTTATAGATGGATATTTCGCATATCCCAGATAGGACGTGTAGGATTAAAGCACCCCAAAAGTGGTTCATTTAGTTTAAGTTTGCTTATGTGGCAACATTTCTAATTTTTGTTTAGAATATAGTAATTTTATTTGATTTCAGCTTTCTAATGAATAAAAACGATTTAGGTTTAGCTTTAGTTAATGACACTGGTATATGTATCTAGTAGAGTAAACAAAAATCTTGATAGAATCAAAACTCTAAAATAATTTTTAGATTAAAATGAAATGTGATGCAATTTTAGAAGACTTTCTAAAAGCCTGAGTACATAAAGGACCTACTTTAATACGGTGTATTATTCTGTATGCATGAATTGTAACCCTTGAGTACAGTGTGCATAAATGAAATTTAGTAATTTTTCATTTACTGAAGTATTAGTATCAATACTTGAACAGAAATTTAGATTTTAACCTATTAACCCAAATAAGTAAGCTATCAAAAAATGTTTATTGTTAAAAAGTCAATGTAAAAACAGTTGTACATCAATCCATGATCTCTGCAGCTAAAGTTCTTCAAAACTGAGGTTTTTAGTTTGCTGATAAATCCATTCAGTTGAATCAACAAAGCATTATGCTCCACAATTATTATTGCATCTCATTCATTGGATGTTAACACACTGACACTGTTTTCTCCCTTCAAAGAGGTAGCTCACCCCAAATTTAAAATTGTATCATCACTTACTCACTCCAAACTTTCTTTCCTCCAAGGGACACAAAGAAAGGTATTTCAAACTATGCTGATACCTAATCAACGTTAGACACTTCACATTGGACATTCATTGTGTGGGCAAAAACCAACACACATTTCTTAACTTAAAAAGTTTTGATGTTCACTGGAAGAATAATAAGGGCAAGTTAAATGTTTGGATGAACTGCTGCTGTAAGTTAATCAAATTACTTAATGTACCCCAAACAGATTATTTATATATTAAGTATGTTCATGACACCATTAATCACACTAATTATCAGTCAAAAATACCATATATCTTTGAGGCACAGGTTACTCAGAAGAGAAACTAAAGCTGCAGGGATGCTAATGGAGGCTGGACTGCTCTCCATTAAAACTTAATAGGGTAATAACCTGAGATCACAATCACGACTGGAACAATGTCTGTGCACCTCTTCAGTCAAACAGCATTACTAAGCTGAGCCATCACAGGACATTTCTGAGTAAAAAAAGAAAAAAGCTGGTGTGTAAAAATACAAAGTGAAAAATGTATCACGTGTGTTGTGAGCGATAACTCAAGCTTGTGACAACAGCACCTAACACCACTTCTGGACACACTAAACGTGTTAAGCGTGTAAAACAAAGATAACGGTGACATGAGTCAAGTAAGAAGCGTTTTTCATCCTTGATGTGAAAACACCAAAAAGGACGTCTCAGTGAAGAGATTCCTAATAATTCTCAGAAACTGCTTCTGTGGAGAAAGAGTGAGAAAGTATTTGTTGATGCAGGATTTTTAATAATCAAAAAAAGGCTACAGTCAAGGTGACACATACATGTGAACAGTGAACTTTATATCACAATGATTACAATTCAGTCATGCATTCTGAGACCATGTGATGACACTAGAGGGCACTAAAATAACTGGATCATTTACCTGACGCTTCTGGGGTCAGTAAGGCTGTCCATGGCTGACAGAATAGAGGAGAAAAGATACTCTGAATGAGTTTCCAGTGTGTGAGACTGCCTCTCTATCAGCGCCAGTGTGTCTTTCAGAACTGAGGAATCAGGGAAAAAAATATTTGCAGCAGTATGAGAGCAGCTAAAGACTAATGTATTGGCAAAAATAACGTTTGATGTGAATTCTGAAATGAAGTATGCTAGCTAGGCAACGGCACAGCTCTCTTAAGTTAAGCATGCATGGTCGCATTCTTCAAGCAGAGCGTTTCCTGTTTCGGTCCGATGTAACCCTGAGGATTGGGTTACACTACACAACATGTCCAAAATGGAGAAGCAGTATACTTGTGTAACAACTGATCAAGAAACAAAGAGTGCATTACGGTTAAAATATCTAATGTTTATTCTAATTTACAATTTAATTTCACCGCTTCATTTCTCTAGAGCCACAACTGAGGGTTCAGTAAGAGTAAAATGCAGCTTTTTCTCCCATTCAAAGTAGTAATGCCAATTCAAGATTCAGTACAGCTGCAGAACGGTAGAGAGATTTCATAATGATATTTTCTTAATGCATTATAGTTTGATAAAGACGGTAAGACTCACAAGGAGAGGCTGAATTCATGCAATGCAAAAGCATCCCTCCGGTCTGCAGAACATCTGCTGTGAGGGGCTTATGAGCCTGAACTTCTTCCTGAAAACTCTGAAAAATATAATGTGGTACAGTTATGTGCTTTTTGAATAAATGTCTTTTGTAATAACATTTTACACTTCTTATTGTTACATAAGAAACATGTGCACTACCTTTTACAAATGTTATGGTCAAGTAAGATTTTAAAGGTGATCTATGCGATCTTGCAAACACTAGGGGTACTGGATGTGCACCAACTCATTGCGTGCATTAAACACCACCTCTTCTTGCCGATTGTTTGGCCGAAGTTTGTTTTTGTTGTGCCCAAAGTGTTTCTTTTGGTATTGCAGCCTTTTTTAACTTAACTTTTTTGATACATTTAACGCATCCTTACAAACATTTGACCTTCTTTCAATTAAAAAAAAACCCGATAAATAGCAGTGTAGTTTACAAACCTTGTAATCAGCTAAAGAGGATTTGACGCTCTCCAAGTCAACCATGGGCGGAGAAAGAATTTCTACTTTTTCTACCACCTTGTGCAGCCACTGAATCAGCTTTTCTAGGTTCGAGCAAAATGCCTATTAAAAAACGATACAGTTCTCATTAATTCTTAGCCATTTTGGGACCTCATAATAACAACAACAGAAACCTCTACTCACCTGTATGTGCTGCATTAGTGACTCCTTGGTCTCATTTTCGTTCTGATCTGTTTGCACTGTCCTCTGAAGCTCTGACATTGACAGTCCGCACAGTCGATCCATAACAGCTTCCACCTCCCTCAGGTTCGTCCTATTCATGTCTTGGCAAATCATCTGGAATGTGGAACCAGGCTCCTCTACTTTCTCTAAATGATCCTCGTGTGTGAGAGGAATTTCAGAAACTGATCTCCCTTCAGCATCTTCATCTCCGCTTTCTTCCACCAGTGGTTCCTGCTTTCCCACTTGAGCCATCAGGGATCGGACTGAGGTGATCTCGCTCTCCAGGGATCCCCAGCTGGTGATGACCGGTTGGCTCATCTGGTCACTAATGCCCCTCAGCTGCTGTGAAAGCACCTGAAGTTCTTGAAGCCGCTCTGGTAGACGGAGAAACTCTTCGTCCAACTCATCCAACAAATCAGGACGAGGAAGGATGTGTGTTGAACTAATGAAAGTAGGGACTGGTCTAAATGTCGAGAAAACGCCAAATTTACGATAATGGCCCTGTGGCTTCCTGTCGTAGTCCAGACTCTCAACTGACAAGCCAGCTTGGTCTAATGAAGAGTACAGGCTACTGGACATGATGCCATCTAAGGACTTAGAATGTGATTTGTTTAGAGCACAAAACTCAGTTGACCTTTGCGCTGTTCCTGGGCTATCTAGTTCCTGTCGAGTCCCTGTATAGGACAGGTCTAAACAGGACAGAGTTGAAGAGTGGTCCAACTCTATGCCTGAGTCTTGCAACAATGGATCGGTTCGCAAGAGAAGATCCACTTCTGATGAACCCCATGTACCAGCCATGTTGGGTCTCAGAGGGTATGTGTAATCCAGGAGCTCCTGGTACTCCTTTTCAGGATCCCAACTGGGGGATTTGCGGTTTGGAGAGGGTGGCATAGAGTTGGGGATGGCACAGGCCCAATAGTTGGCCTGAAATGGCGACATGTGTTTGAACCCATGTTGGCAGTTCTTACTAGATCCGGTGTTAAGAAGAGAATCTCTTCCTCGCTCCATCCTCTCACCTGGTCTTGTTTTTGCCTTTCCTTTGAAATTAGACGTATGATTAGATGAATAAGAAGTGCTTCTAGGAGTGGATGTCCACTTAGGCACTGGAGGGGCTGTGAGGCTCAAAGAAGCTGAAGGGGGACTGGACAGACTGTGGTTAGCAGCTGAAGAGTTAAATATAGGATCCTTGTCACATGACCACAGTCTGAGGTCTGATACACACAGGGAGGCATCCAGGTCTTCTCTGGATAATGGTGGGGAAGATTTACGTCTAAATGACTGTTCAGACAGACTTCTGTCCTTTTCTTTAGGGGAATCTGCTTTGTAACTGATCTGAGGAAAAATAGACAAAAAGAGAAAATAGTTAATAGGAAATCCTGGGACTTGAACAGGGAGCCACTGACTCCTATAAATAGACACAGACAATCATTTAAAAAATGTTTGGGGTTGATAAGTTTTTGTTGTTGCTGTTTTATGCTCACCAAGGCGGCATTTATTTGATTAAATATAGTTAAACCATAGTACTGTGAAATATTATTGCAAATTTTGTATGTTGCTTACAAAAGCGTCTCTGAAACGACTAAATGTACATTTAAATTTTAATATTTTTAAAATTTATTCCTGATGGCAAAGATGAATTTCCCGTCTTTAGTGACACGTGGTCCTTCAGAAATCATTTTAATATGATGCTCAAATATAGGTGTTCAAAAACAATTTCCTATTATTATCATTGTTGAAAAGACTGTTGCTTACTGTGTTTATACAAACAACAATTTTTTATAAATAGGTAATCTCTGAATTAATTTTGAATTCTCATTCTTCAGTTAGGGAGGCATGGCTCAGTAACAGCTCTGAATGATTTAACTGACTAAATGAATCTGATTTTAACCGCTAACTGTATGGTTTTGATTTATTTTTACAAACATTTTAGATGCATTTTGAAATTCAGTAAAAAAAAAACCTCCTCAACAGCTCACTAAGACTTTCTTAGATTCTTACCCTCTCTGAGTCTTCATGTGTATATGAGTTCTTCAGGATGGGCACCTGCCATTGTGTGGAGATGAGTGGTTTTCTCATGACGTAGAGGCTTTTGTCCGGCATATACCTGGAAACAGGTGCCATAGTGACCGTTTTTTTGCTGCCACTCCTCTCTTTGTCTGTGTCCTTGGCCTCCTGGACATTTGCAGGCCTTGTCCTCTCAGCTGCTCTGTGACTGAGGGGTCTAGTTTGACTGCTGCGAATGAACTCAGGGATCCTGGTCTTCCACCTCCCATAGCTCTTGTTCTCCATTTTCGAGGAGATGTCCGATAAGGCCTTGTCAACTCCGAGAGCCATAGGAACACATCCAGATTCTGTGCTTCCTCATTTAGTCCAGAGTGACAGCTAAAAGGTCATAACCACACTGTGTATTAAACACTGCTTCAATAAACTTAATAAGTGAGGTCTAACATGATGCATGCCTTGTTGACTCGAAAAGAGTTGCTTTTGATTTGGATAAGCAATTTCATTAGGGCTACATGTTCAGGCTTGCCTGAAATTCATGAATGCTTTTTTATCCATCCCGCACTACAAAAGTACTACCACTGATAAAAGATTTAATCTGAAAAATAAAAGTAAAAAAATAATTTAATTCAAAACAAAATTTTAAATGAATTAAATTTGACAATGAAAAATAATTGAGTAATCAAATGAAATAATACTTTGTGGCTAAATATATCTAGACTTTTATGCTTTTATGTGTCAGATAAACGCTCAACGCAAAACAGCATGCAGACAAAGCATTACATTTCTTATATTTCTCAGTGGACTACAAAACTGTAGTGATTGGCTGACGTGCCTGGTTTTCATGGCAACCGACAAAAAAATGGCATGTCACGTGGGGACATTTAAATCATAGTCTGCCTGCAAACAAAGACCATCATGTGTCTGAACAAGCTTGGAGTTCCTTTTCATTTTAATATGGCTATTGCTGACATAGTTCTCATAACTGTTACTGACAGTTTGCATGGCTATATGTATGAATTAGGTTGCATGGTATTGTAGAGTAAGGAAGCAAAACAGATTTTTTCAATATGTTATTTGTGAACATAAAAGCCAGCCAAGTGGTTCCGAGTCTGGTCCTTGGGCTACGATGGCACTAGATCAATTCAAACAGAGCAAATCCTACAGAAGGTCACATAGGCTTGACTGACAGTTACCATGGTGATCTGGTCATCAAACAAGTGCCTGAAGAATACATTATACATTTCTGCTGAAAAACACACGATTCACAATAAAAATACCATCTGCCTGTTTTGTAACTCAGACCTGCAAGCACTAAACTAATGTCCTCAGTGGTTCCGTAAATAAACACTATACAAACACAATAACAAAGAGAGGTTACTAGAGGAAACAGTGTGTCTTCCACATAAGTGGTTCATATAACAGTTGTTAAATTCAACACAAAGGTATGCAAAAATGAGAACAAGAATTACAAACAGGCGCATTAAGGATACGTGGCCTGGGAAAGCTATTTATAATGAATTACTGAATAACACAAAGACACACAAAGTGATGCTAAGCTATAATGTACGAGCCAGGAATATGAATCTATCATACAGCAGCTTCTTCACACCTCTGTCGACATCACTTTCACTTGGCTTTCACAGCTGGACACCCTGCGTTATCTTTTTTTACGTACCGGTGTGGGCTTTGGAAAATCCCTCGGGCAGCTCTACGAACTACGTTTACAATTTAGAGATATAATGCGATGAATAAAACCCTGCTGTTGTGGAATCCAAGCTGTGGAGGAAACGGTTCATAACACAGAGGCGGGTCAAGCAGCGCAAGACTGTCGCTTCAAGCCAATAGCGACGTGAAACTGTACGAGCCAATGTTCAGCCACAGACCGACTCAAGTTTCATACTAATGCGCATGCGCGTAATAACGTTTCTTAAAGGACCAGTTATTAGGGGGAGACCAGCTTTATTCAAGTTTTTTATAGTCATTATTCAGTAACCCCTGCTGAAATAACGCATCGTCACACCTTGCCTGTTACATTTCTCAGCGCTGGTCATAAACGACCAATTATAACCACTTGTGGTTTAAGGGTTTATTCTAAAAAGAAATTGCTATGATTTCAGTTTACGTATTCTTTATAAATACTTTCAGTCATATTAAAGATTACATATGTTGATTAAAAATGTAAATATTTACACGTTTAATGTACAAAAGTATCTCGTGAGGAGAAAAGCGTCGTTTTTTGCCCCTAAGCGCCCCCTGGAGGACAATCCATACAGGGAATTTTATTGGTTACCAAAATAATTATCTGTCACACTCAGGGATATGTATTCAGTGTAGATCTAAGATGAGATTGACATAATAATGCAATTGCATAAAAATCATGTAAATCAGAGACACAAATGCGTTTGATTTAATGGTAAGCAGAGACAGAGACAAGATAACACACAGTTAAAAGAGTGAAAAAATATAAGGAGAAAATGCATATAAAACAGACTAATTAAGTGCTAATTAACAGCTTTTAGAGTTCATAAACCCTTAACATCTGCATCTTTTCAGAACAGCAGATTACGAAAAATAATTTTCAATGCGGTACAAAAGGCTACACAATTAGAATAAATTAAACTCATTCATACTTATCAAATTGTTGTTTTAAAATCGTTTACTTCTTAACTAATTACCAACTTAAAATTGGACATAGAATGTACAAAAAATTAAGACAAAGTCAATGTTTACAATTCCACTGAGCACTAGGTGTCACTGGATACCATGGGTGATGTTCTAAAGTCAACATTGTGTATTTTGTATGTAAAGAATGAAAGTCTATCAGGAAATGTTTGACCTCCAATGTGTCTCTCATCATCAGGCTTAATATTACCTGTGACCCTGAGTTTTGTCTCAACCTCTGAGCTTGATGTTCATTTGAAATTTAAAGTTCATTAGATTTAAAGGTACTAAAACCATAAAGCACAAGCTCAAAATCTACTAGAATTCCCAAGAGAATTTCACAAGCACACATGCACAGTCTTGATATAGTCCCCAATAAATCACTGGACAATACCACGATGCAACAGGATTTGCAATTAGGGACCCAAATATTTACAACAAATACTTTCTGGTCTATCTTCAAAATAGTTAATGTTTCACACAGTCAGTTAAAATATAGCAAACAAACAGAGCAAGAGGTCAGTCTGTGAATGATTTTCATTACTATCCATCTCATTACAAGACATCTGCTTGCACAATGGAAATGTTCCCTTTTAGATTTTGCACATAATCTGGGTCATGTTCCCAGACACAAAAATGACAATATGAAATAATTTTGGCACAACTGAATAAGATTATCATAACAGAACTGGTCATGTCAAGTACTAAATGTAACAGAGCAAACTGACCATTAGTGTTCCACCTACAGACCTGAATAAACTTTATGCTTGATGTAAACTTTACACTGGTGGCAACATCCTGTCTGTAGTGGTTTTTAAAGGAGTGAGATAGAGAAAGAGTGAAGAAGAAAGAGAAGAGACCACAGTCAGCACTTCACAGCACAGACTCCACGCCGTCCTTGTCGAGTGTTTCAAGTGAGGAACTGTCTCCTTGGTTCTGGTGTGTGACGAGAGGGGAGGTCTCTTCTTCTGCTTTAACATTAGCCACCACCTCCACCTTCACCTCCTGCAGTTCCTGCTCCTCTTGATGCTCCTCCCGTTCTCTTTGTTTCTTCATCTCTTGCTCGTTGATGTGGTGAAGAATGCCAGCGCCGAGTGCATCCCCCTCCACGTTCACAACAGTAGTGGTTCGATCTCTGATCACACATCAGACACAGTTTGTTAACACAACAGGTCACTTAAGAGTTACTGTATACATGTATAGACAGCGAGAGAGAGAATGCATATATATTTAATGTTTTTGATTCTGATAAGAAGCTTAAGAAGGCTCTTTCGATGCTTTAAGCAAAAAGCTTGATGTTTAAAATGATTTAAAAAAAAAAAGGTATTATTGTTGTTTTTTAAATTATGTATACATAAAAATAGTTATTTTATATTTTATACTATCACACATAAATACAAAATAACAACTGTCCAGGATTTGGAGTTAAGTCTCTTATACTTACCAAGGCTGCATTTTTTAATCAGAAGTAAAAACATTAATATTTTAAAATATTTGTAACAGTTTTCAATAGCTATTTTCGTTTTCTATTTAAAAATATTTAAAAATATAATTTATTCCTGTGATTCCTTCTTACATTTTCTTCCTGTCCAGTAAATTTGACATTTATGTCAACTCAAAATCACAAGACTGAGCCAATATCAATAAATGAGATTGTATGAGATATATGCAATTAATCTGTATTTCATATATCAATTTATTGCTATTAGTATGACCATATGTGCCATTTTTCCAGGACGTGTCCTCGCCAGGATTTCTATATTTCTTTGATTTGCACCTTCAAAAACATAAGGAACCAATGTCATACTGATTGGCCTGCACACGCAAACCAAGGAAAATCCTTATAGACCTTATGTCCTTATAGAAATTCTGGTCAGGACATGGAGAAAATGGTACGTATGGTCACCCTAATGATATTGAATATGAATGTTAGAAGCTGTCTTACACAATCCAGTCCACAGCCAACATGAGTGACAGGTCATTGGTGGGCAGACCAATGGCCTCCAGAATGATAGCGATGGTGATGATCCCTCCAGCTGGAATACCTGCTGCTCCCACACTTGAGGCAGTGGCTGTCACCCTTTGGATTAAGCAAATAAGCAATCATTTAGCAGATGCTTTTTCTGAAGTGATTAACAGTTCACTTATTACTGAAACAAATTCTCTGGAGTTAAGTGCCATGTTTCTAACAGCCAGAATGGTGATAGCTCATTTATCATCATCCAAACCTCCATCAGAGCCTATATCGCTTGATACACGCTCAACAGAGTAACCTTGCACACTGGGACAGGCTCCAGAGAGTGAGTGTGTGTTGCTTGTAAATTTAGATCAAACTTAGCACCCCTGCCTTGTTTAGATATAGAGCATGTTGCATGTAACCAGTATAGATACAGGAATGTTCAGGGTATCTATCAATACTCCTGATGTCGATTGAAGAAAGGCCTCATAGTGATGTACACTCACAGGATTGTGAAGATCTGGCCTGCGTTGAGTTCAACGTTGTTAAGCTGGGCAATAAACACAGCCGCAACGCACTGGAAAATGGCTGCTCCGTCCATGTTTACAGTGGCTCCGATTGGTAAAATGAACCGACTGATTCGTTTGTCGACACCGTTGTTCTCCTCCACACACTTCATCATGGTGGGCAGAGTTGCTGAGCTGCACAAGCACAGAAAACAGACAGGGTTTCAGTATGTAATGGCAAATTAGATGTAATTTATTAATGGTCATAGCCATTCAACTGGTAAAAAAAAGCATTATAATGAAATTTGAATGACATCAGGCCCAATCAGAGATATTTTTGTATTTTTATACAATATTTTTATATACTATAATAATATCTAAATATATATAGTCATTTTGCCATGTGCTTTTGTCATATTTATTAGTTTTTACTTTTTTATTTTTGTATTTCTTTTTTTTTATTTATATTTTCTACGGGTTCACCAATTTTAGTACCTCAGCTTAAACTTATTTCAATTAGTTGCCAAGACAACATTAACATTTTTTTATT
The DNA here is from genome assembly GCA_032361065.1 of Enteromius trimaculatus. Lineage (NCBI taxonomy): Eukaryota > Metazoa > Chordata > Actinopteri > Cypriniformes > Cyprinidae > Enteromius > Enteromius trimaculatus. Next base: position 10,497,865 of record JAUMHP010000063.1, read on the forward strand.
TAAGGTTTTAAATGTAAGTTTTTTTTCCATTTAATATTTATATTCTCTTTATTTAATCTTTAATTAATGAATTGTTTTTAATAGATTTACTTTTATTGAACAATAAAAACACTGCTTTCCACTTATCCAAAAGTGTTGGGACTCATTGCAAATTAACCATCAAATTATGGAAAAGACGTTAAAGAATCTTAATTTGTCAAACTGATTAAGGGACCTCTGCCAACAAATCAAGGTTTTTGCAATTCCAGGAAACCTGAAACAAAGCTTTTAAGTCACATTCTGGGAGCCAAATGAACCTGCTTATAGGACTACAGAAATATATGAAATATAAGAAAATACCTGGAGCAGGTAGCAAAGGCGGTGGTGAAAGGTGTGATGAGGCCAGACAAGAAACTGAAGGGGTTTGCACGAGTAAACCCAAAGTAGATAAGAGGTAAGACGATGCCACCATGGATGACGTGGCCCAGAATAGAGGCAAAAATGTACTTCCCCAGACTAGTGACCAGCAGAACCACATCCTCCATCTCCACAATCTTACTGCCAACCAAGAACATGATGCCAAAAGGCACATACCTGAAGGACAAAACAAAATAATTTATCATACATGATGTGCATGATACAACAAAAAATTTCAGAGTAAAATATTTATACAAATAGATATATATATTTGATCAAAGGTCTTTAATTACCACATGATCCAAGACACCAGTACCATGGTGGCTTCATTGAAGGCATTGAAAAAGCGAATGAGCTCCTCTCCTTCTTCACCAAGCTTTCTCAAAGCAACTCCAAAAACCATAGCAAAGAGAACAAGGCCCAGAATATTCATTCCATCTGCATCTGTTCCATATGGAACCTGAAAACCACCAGAACATGTTTGTCTTACACAGTGGTAATTCAAAGTGCTTTACATAGGAGGAGTAGAATAATCATAAACGCAATAATAAAACAAAGAAGAAAATAGAACAATTATAAAAACAATGATCACAACATAAAAAAGGCACAAATGCCTTGGTTGATTAAAATGATTTTAAAATATATTTAAAATAGGTTTAAGACCGTTAAAAAAAGAAAGCAATCAGTTGGGACGAAGCACAGCGCTCATTCAGTAAATGCACAGCTAAACAGATGAGTTTTGAGTCTAGA
>JAUMHP010000063.1:10501106-10514921 GCA_032361065.1 Enteromius trimaculatus
GAAAACATGAAAATGTGAATGCAATGTGTTGCCTTGAAATTTTGAATATTGGCAATGATTTTTTTTTACAGTGTGCTAAATAACACATAATCACATATATCTGACATTATTACAAAAAACATACTTTTAATTTTCTTTTTACTATTATTTGAAAATGAAGAGTTTGTGTACCTTCTGGTAGTTGAGGGTTCCATTTGTTCCATTTCCAGAAAGAATTGTCTTGTAATCAGTGACATACTGTGTAAGTAAGAGACAGACAAGGACAACATCATGAGCTACATGCAGTGCTTATCACAGAGCGATTTCAATCCACTCCAGTGTGCTGCTTCATGAACTGTGATGCATTTGATTATTTCTGTGCACTAAGCTTGTGTCTAGTGCCAAAATACCCACAAAAGCAGCATTTAAAGTTTAGCTGAAGAGGACTTTGAGACTGGTGTACACAGAGACAATGACAGGGATCCCCCACAACCCTGCTATTCAGAACCCCTGTTCCTCAAAAACTCTATTTATATGAGCCGGAGCACTCAGTTTAGTTTTTGCAAATCCTTACTATCGCAAAAGTATAAATAGGAAAGAAATAGAAATACACGGTAAAAAATAATCTTCTGTTTTGTGTAGTAAAAAACTGAAAGATGTATGTCATGTTTATATTTACTTTTTTTTTACATAATAAAAATCAGCGCAGTGAAATGCAAAAAACGGCTATGAAGTGTTTGTATAATCTGATGTTGCATGTGATAGCAAAATTAAAATCCACAAACATGTGCCAGTTATTGAGACAACCTGGAATAGATCTACAAGAATTACTTCTGACCAGTCCGTTTGCCATTAAAATAATTCCCAGGCATTTCTGTATTAATACTTCTAATCTCTGTCTCTTCTCTTTTAGAGCCTTTCTGGCCTCCATCCAGGTAAATGTTGATGGAAATCCCACTGGATAAAGAAACATTCTCCCACTGGATAAAGAAACATCTCATCTGAACCTAATGACCCTGTTTCTCTTTCTAAACCTACATTGGCCTTTGCGGAAACAAATTGATAACCGGCCAGTTCAGGTTGTGCCAATGGGGTTGTGCACATGCTGGAGTCTAGGCACCGAAATGTTATCATCAACCCTGGCCACCGAACCTCCTGACCTCACTTTGAGCAGATCGTGCTCACTGTTGAGCAGTTGCCCGTGTGGTATAACCCAGTGAACCAAGCCAGGTTGCCAGGCACCAAGGAATGGAATCAGCTTGCTATGGTAACTGCCTGGTTGCTTAGTGGTGAGAGAGGATGGGAGGTATTTATTGAGCAGGGACAAAAAAGGTTGCTCCATTTTGTGACTCTCTCAATTAGAGATGAAGGAGCTGTTAACATGGAGGAAATGGTCTATAAATATTAATTCTGAACATATCTGTTTGTGTAAGTGTGTGTGTGTGTGTGTGTGTGTGTGTTTTAGTGACAGGTGGAGGAAAAAAGTAACTTACTGAGCGGAAAGCTGCAGCCACCAGATTGGCTGGAAACAGGTTTCTAAAAAGGAAAAACAAGCAAGAAAGATAAACCAGTGGTGCAGACATGTGTAAAAATGAGCTCTTATCATCACAGATGTACACCACTGATGTTTCTTTGCTAAATTCCCACCAGTTCGCAGTGTGACACAAAAAGGAAGTTTTGCATTGATCCGTACAAATCAATATTTGCATCTGCAAATCCATATCCCAAATCATTCACTTGGGCTGCAGAATGGGTAGTTTTAAACTAAACTGAGTTGAGTTCTTACTTGTCATGCGACCTGCACTGAAAAGAGGATTAATCTAGTGACCATGTGAACTATGAGGCAAAAACAAATGTATTTTTTCCAGGTTCATACAAGCCTATTATACAGTGGTTCTTCAAAAGCATAACATAATTGCACAGCAGATTTATGTTTCAACAGGAAAAAATGTTTCTGGTTTCAAGATATCGCCATCTTTGTCCCACATAAACTAAACAACTAAAATGGGTATTTTTTGTGGAATCATTTCAGACTGGTAATAAAAAGGACAGTGATTTTAAATTAAAACTACACATTTGTTTTAATTTATAAAAAAGAAAGAAATCCTCAAAGGTTTTTTTCTTTTATGAGAAATCTAATTGTCAAATTTATGTTGCTGGTGATGATTTTGCAAATTTAGTGCTTGTTGTTTGTTAGTCCATGGTGGTCTACCAGCCCTAACCAGCTTGATCCAGGTCTATATGTCAATCACAACCCCACCAGATGGTAGTCTGTTTTGGAGCAGCTACAGACTATTAAGAATTTTTTTATTAAAAAAATTGTGTAGAACCAGCCATCATCAGAAAAGTAACACAGAGGTAGCCATGTAGCCTTATTTCTGTCCCAGCAACAATTGGGCCATTATGAAATATCCTTCTTCTAACTGTTGTAGGACAACATGTGTGCCAGGATAATTAATAGCCTTTAATATATGAGTATACCCCACACTATAGTTTATAACAAACTAACAAATTCACAGCTATTATTTCTTTGTCTCTGGCATTAATAAAATGCAAATCAATTTCTCATTTTAATGCCTAAAACAGAAAAGAGTATGAAGTATGAGTTTGTCACATGATCTTCTGCATTGGTGTTGCGCGCACACAGTTAATTATGCCGGGAACTTGCAGGCGCGGATTAAGCGCTGCCATAGTGGTGCCACACTGCTGTATTTCTGACATTGAATGATAGGCTATTGTTATTATTTTCATCATTTCCATTACCAATTAATACCTTGCAAGGTCTAAAAACGAGTCCGCTGTCTCTTTGTTGGAGCTCACGCCTTCTAGCCCCAAGTTGTTGGTGTTCAGCGCTCCTGCTCCCACGCCGGGTTTGATGATGAAGGCGAGGGCTACCCCGATGGATGAAGCGATCAGAGTGGTCACCAGAAAGTAAGACACGGCGATCCCCCCGAGCTTCCCCAGAGAGCGCGTGTCCAGACTCGCAGCGCCAGAGATCAAACTGCAGACCACTAAAGGAAGGATGATCATCTTGAGCATCCTCAGCAGCATCTCTCCGGGGAAGGCGAAGTAAGTCATTTGCGCTCGGGTGAGATTCATGTTCCGAACCATCATCCCGAGCCCGACGCCCACCAGGACCCCGGACACCGTTAGGATCACTAGGAGGTTTCTTTTGAAGAAGACCATTAACCGGTTTTTAAAGCTCTTCTTTTCTGATTTAATTGAGACCGCTGGTAATGGGCTTTTGTGCCCGGCGTGTCCGTTGATTTCGCTCTTTTTCTCCTCCATATTTTTCCCCACAAGCTCAGTTTTTCCACAGGTTTAAAAGCGGTGCCAGGCTTTTCTCGTCGGCCGCGTGCGCGCTTGGAATAGAGTGGACTGGAGAGCGCTTGTAAAAACCAGCCGGCACTTATAGACATGTGCTGAATCTACCAATGACGAGGGGTCTCTGAAAGATGAGGATCCAGGGACATGCGCACTCCTGGACCAAGATGAAATGATGCAACAAGGCAGAGGGTTGCTGATATCCATGCATATTATTATTATTATTATTATTATTATTATTGTTGGGTGATTTAATATGTGTGCTTTTTCTATTGTGTTCTTTTCTATTAAATTTCATTGTGCACTATCTATCGATCTATCTAGAAAGAATAAATAGGCCTACAAAATTGCATTCATTTCCATGTGTTTTATTTTTTTGTGTTTGCATTTATGTTCATCTGAATAATGACAAATAAAGTGTGTGTGTGTGTGTGTGTGTGTGTGTGTATACATAGCATATTAGTACTGTGCAATGATTAATCATGATTAATTGCATCCGAGATCAAACATTTTGTAAACGTGTACTGTGTAAAATATATTTATTATGTATATATATAAAGACACACACATACAGTATATAATTATTAGATATTTACATGTATATATTTATATTCATATAATTTATTATATATATAATATATATAAACATAACATACTTTTCCTAAAAATATAAATGCATGTGTGTGAATTTATATATACATTGATGCAGTTGTTAATTAATTAATGAATCATTGCCCAGCACTAATATATATATATATATATATATATATATATAGCTAATAATTTATAGATTACTGTTGTAATGAGTAACAATAAAATATATGCATATACTATATTTAATATTATATATATTTTGTATTTGAATATTTGAATATATTTAACTAAATTTGTTTATTTAAAATGTAGCAAAGATAATTTATTTGCAACCACTTACCTTAAAATATTAAGTATATTTTTTTTTTTCATTCTTTTCATTAAATTAACCCATTATTATTGTTTGTCATTCTAGAGCAATTTTAGATGTATTATTATTATTAATATTAACATTTGCAGGTTTTCACCATTTGCAACATATTTTTGTGAGGGTTATAATTTTTTTCCATTTCTGAGTTTAGTATCTTAATACAATAGGCTATTCAAATGTTACACCCCATTATTTTAGAATGCCATGTTTTCACTCAAGGTAAATAACCTAAGAAGTGAAACTCAGTTCCTTTTAACTGTCTGTAATTGCTTCCCCCCGAACCACAACTATTCTGTTCCAAAAATAACATTTCACAGCTGCCAAACCAGGAGCAGGAAGCTGAGTGTGCTCTCCAGTCGTTACTATAATACACTGAACCCCACTGTGAGGAGGCTTGGACAAAACAAGACTGTGAAGATTTTAGGCCCCAGATAGTTCCAAAATGCCTTCTGGTTCACTGAAAAGAAAAGATCTTGCATTAAAGATCTAGTACTGTTAAAAGCATTGTAAAAGTAAAATATGAGACAGAGGGTAAACAAATGTCTCACCTTATGTAAAGTCAAACCACATCCTGCAGCTGTTGTCATGCTTAGGAAAGATTAGCTCTCTCCATATGACCCCCTCCTGATCTAGTTATAAATCTGATTTCTGTGCCAGATTTACCTAAAATGTATTTAATGGTTACTTTGTTTTCCACCCCAAGATAGCCTATGACTTCCATGCAATTTAGAGATGTTAAAAATGCTTTATATCATATTTTTACATTATAAGCAACATCTATACTCTACTTAGCTTTCCTGTTGTCTAATATGTATAAAAGCTCTAGTGAACAGACTGGCAGCTGACGTATAAATAAGAGAGTAGCAGAATTCAACAGCCTAAGACTGTACTACCATTCTCCAACCACCAGATGGCATTCTTTTGTCTTTTAAAGTCCTCTGTTGTAGAAAAATACTGGATGTGATTGTAAACCCTCCGGCACTAATGACAATTGCTTATTCGACATATAAGCACAAAATCTTGTAATACTATGTCTTTCAACTGCAAAATATCTGTTATTTTTGTTCTTCTTTCCCTTTTATTCTTGTAAAAGTAAAGTTAATAATCAATGGTGATTCTCTTCATTATAGTGATCTATTCATAAAGTCACTTCTCGTAAAGAGAATTATGACAACATTATACACTTTATATTGCCATAAATATTGTTATTTTTAAGAGACCTACAATCTAATAGGAAGGTTATGGTAAGCAGATAATGACCAGTCTGCCAGGACAGCAAGCTTTACCCTGAACACCTGAAATCAAATGTCAGACTCCAAGATTAATGATTGTTTGCACTTATTCCATCAGAACACGCACCACCAGCTGTGTCACACACAACGTAGGTAGACTTTCTTGGCACCTTTGTCCCATTTAGTCGAACATGAGCGTAAACACTCGGTATTCTCCTTTTCTGGTGAATTCACTGCATGCGAGAGAAAACATCTTTCCCACTTTCCGTGCTTTTTTCTTTTTAGTTAATGGATATTTTTCCGCATTGGCAGGCTTTTTTTTTTGAACACTCCATTTCCTGTTATGCAGTAGAGATTGAACTTGCAACAAAAAAAGATTGAGCCAAGCTGTCGGTGGGCATCTTGCCAAAGCATGCTGCCTTTTTCTCAGTTCCGCCACTTGATAAACTCAAACCTGGCAATCTGAAACTTACCATTGAGACTTCAAGTAGCTATTACTGCGACCCATGACAAAATATATAAGAATTATTTTAGATAGAACTTTTTAAAGTGTAGATGTATTTCTCATGTATTTAATGTGAAATGGTTTTTAGTCTGATTTTTGAGCTCGCATACTGCTCCGTCACTTTTTCGTCGTGTTGTAAACTACTAGTCTGCTAGGTTCTTTAAATAACGTGACGAACAGCAGCCTGTTCTGCATTTTGGTTGGCTGATTCTACCACAGGGGGCGGGGCGTCTGAACTGAGACTCCGCCTCGTTTTACAGAACAACCTATCATTTAAATCCAATGTCTTGCAACTGCGACTACGAGGAGAGTCACCGAAGGCAACCTGCCTACTACTTTTGGGGACACTTTCAAGTCTGACTCTCATATGTGCAACTGTTTCCTCTTTTCTCAGGCTGATGAGGCACTGGGAGCTCAAAAAGTGCCATGTGAATTCATGTCGACTAGCAAGGCATGGAGAATGCACTGATACAATGTAAACGCATTCGAGAATTATTCCGCTGAGATTTATAATCATTTAACCGGATCGAAGTCCTTCAGAAGGGTGAGTGGACGTTCCTACTGAATTATCAACATAAAGTCCTGTGCTTTGATGTGGGTCGCTCCTGCTCCTGACGTGCATATATTGACCCCAGTCAGCAGTAACCTGTTTGCATACAGTACGTACGTCTGCAAACTTGGCTATCTATAAACACAGCCTGCTAGTAGAACCCCACCACTGGCGTCTTCTGGATGCAAAATAGTTATGTTTTAAACGATGAGAGTCACATGACATACTTATGATTGCTGCGTGTTGATAGTTTTGTAACCGACCAGAGTAAGCAATATTTTTTTGTGTTTTGGTTTTATTACATAACTTCTGAGGCCGTTGACTTGCTGCTGCAGATTTTTGTGTACAGTAGCCATGCTAGATTATTATCACTAGCCTATTGTTTGTTTTAGTTTATAAGAGTTTTTCTTTATAAAACGGCCTTAATAAAGAAATATGGAATTTCAAACAACTTTTCAGATACATTAAAAATATGAAAATTAAGTTGCATTGCTAAAATTCTAGCACAATTTCAGGAAAAATGTAAACTTTACACTAAGCGGGTTTCTTTTGATCAATGCAGTGAATTCACATCACCAGCGTGAATGAAATCTGTGCCAAAGAAAATTTTTGATTGCTTAAAATGCACCTCAGTTATGACCAGAAAGCAATTAAGTGAAAGTCTTTTAAAGTTGTGATGAAATGGAAGCAGTGAATTTAAAATAACTTTTCTTTTTCAAGAGTATTTGGTTATTGCAAAAAAAAAAAAAAAAAAAAAGGTTTCACTGATTGTTGATTGGACCTTGAGATATGGGCGGGGTTTAAGTGTTCTTTACGATTGGACAAGACCTGCATAGGTCATCCACAAAAATTATTAGAGTTATGATATTTTGATCGAAAAATAACATTTGCATGAATCATTTAGTATATTAATACTAATATGCATTTTATAAGTTGACATTTAAATGAAAACGTAATACAGTTTTACTCTGCCAAAAGATATGTTACATGCATGAATATGCTTGAACTGCAGTCGATAACTGCCTTATACATTTTCTCAAATATTTAATTGTCTATTTAGATAATAGAGCATTAAGTAGAGGACACTTAGAAGTGAACATGTAGACATCATCATGGGTCAAACAGGACATACCGATAAGGAAGCCCCATTGGTTTGTGTTTCCCGCCTATCCAAAATCAAGTGGTTAAGGCAAGAGTTTGGCAATGGCGGATTAGAGACACATCTAATTTAGTTGATAATCCAGATTAGGGTGTGTGCTGTGTACAGTGCTCTGTTGGGTCAGAGAGCTCAGAGTTCAGACTTGTCACCTCATTAGAGGTCAATGTTGACCAATTCTGACACACTCCAGCCAGCCTTTTACATTCTAGTAATATGTATTGTGTCAAAATTGTAAAGTTTAGCTTTTACACAGTTTTTTACTCTAAAGAAATATGTCTAAACAAGAGCATTTTGTTGCTTGCTTTTTCCGATAGGCCTACAATTTGAACTTTAAAAGGATGCAAATGTTACTTTGGTTGTTGAATACTGTTGTCACTCCCATAAATAACCAAACTGTGTTTACAGAGTGGGATTAAGGAGTCAGAAGAGAAGTTACAACTGTATTTAGCTGCAGTGTGTAGCCTGCATGGATAATGACAGTGTCCTGCATGGATATGACATTTACCAGTTAGGAGCAAGTCTTAATTCCATAGTCTGTTTTGTATTCCTTTAATGTGTGCTTAGGCCCAGCCTGTGTCTTTTCATGGAAGACTTAAATCTATAATATAGCCATAGTTACATTTTCAGCCATTCTGTAATGTTTTAATGTGCTATAAATTATGAGTCCGGTGTTACAGAATTGCTCAAATGCATTTGCATTGAATTCTGTGTAAATGAACTCCCAGTGCCTGGGGCAGTGACCTGCTTTTCATTATAATGTGCAGGAAGCACATTCACTGTATTGAACTCTGAAGTGCCAAGCACGCTGATGAGCTGGGGATTTTGAATGGCAAACCTCTAGAGAGATGTGTCAAAACTCCCCTTAAGAACTTTATAACCTGTAGCCTGCATTTTCTTGTATTGCTGTTTTGTATTGCTATAATATTAAAGTCACCACAGTTTAATCAGGACCAGACATTTCATGATTAGTTTGTCTTTCTGCTGTTGGTCAAGGTATTTTTCATGTGCATTTTCTGATTGGCTAAAAGAATCACGTTGGAAACACGTTTTCTTTGTAAGATTCCAAAAACAACATTCGTAGCACAAACAAATCTGGATAAATTTTATTTTATTATCCCCCCAGATGTTTTAACCTAGAAATGTGCTTCTACTTCAATTTTACATAAAATAAATGTATACATCAGCACTTTTATTATTTTTTTCTCTAATTGGGGTATATTATCGATTAATAAAATTAACTTAGTTTTTCTTGCACAATACAATTTTATTGTGATATCGAAACACATTAAACACTTTGAAACTAATATATGTTGAGATTTGCATCAGACAGTCATCTTTATGGTTTTCTGTTGTAGAAAATGTTTTATCGCATGTTTGATTTTGTTACTTAAGTTAATTTTCAAATACAACAGGGAATTAACCTTTTAGCACCACTCACAAAATTCATTTCCAAACTGGCATAACACATTCAGCAACCAACATAACAAAACATTGCCAGATTCATGTTCGTCTGTTTCAGATAAAACATAACGTGGTTTTAGCACCACTTACTGGACATTTCACTTTGAAATGTGCAAGAATCATTTGTTTAGAAGAAAATGAAGCAGGGCTGAGAAATGTGGTTGATTCTTTCATCGTCAAAGTCAGACTGCTGATACAAGCGGCTCTGATCAAGTTCATTCGAGCAGTTTCTTTGAATAAGTCAAGGAAGATCCAGTCATTTATACTTGTTTAAGCTTTAGACATTTGAAAGAATATAGTGACACAAGCAAGTAGCACTTGAGAACTACTGCTTTTGATCGTAATACCGTTATAATAGAGTGCTGACATTGAGTCAGTGTTCTCGAGTATTTACTCTCAAATGATCTGCAGTAGCAGCGAAGGCCCCAGCAGGTCGGGGAGCTTTGTAGAGATCGGGTGTCTCTGGAACAGCAGCAGCAGTGCCAGAGTTAGCCGGCTGTCTCTCTGACACACACACGCACACATCGAGAGAGAGAGATAGCTAGAGAGAGAGGGAGGGAGGCCTCTCTCCTGCAGCCAGTTGTACTGCAGCATTAATATTTCATACACCCACCTTTAAAGAAGAAGGAGGCCTAAGAGAACGAGCCGGAGAGGGGCCTCGGAAAAGCATAGCTCAGAGGGGATTCTCCATGGCTCAAAAAAAACAATCCTAAGCATCTGTACACACCATGACAATGCATGAAGCTTCACATGCTCTCCAATCCTAAATTAATTCTACTCTTTACATATGCTCAAAATGGATTGTTCTGCCCTTGTGGATGTAATGTGACATAGAGCTGTATATTAAACAAGCCTGACATGGAAATATTGAATATTTTTTATTTTATAATTTTTTTGTGAATGAATTTCCAATCAGAATGTTTTTGGAGGTAGTTAGTTGGAGTAGATTAATATTTAACCTTTTTCATAGTTGTCTTGGTGTGTAGGAGCTTTTATCTTTGACACCGGGATTTTGTACTTCCACTTTATTTATATTGAGCTAATTAAAAGATGTGAGCAATTTCTTTTTTCGATATTGTACTTCCCTGCACGAATTTGCCGTAGTAATTCAGTTGTTTAACTATGGCATTTGAAAATTAATGGATCCTGATTAACTAAACTCTGAAAATAAATGCCAGGTTTCCACAGTTGGTGTTATTACAGTTGTCTTTGGGGTTTACACTGCAAAAAATGCTTTTGTCTTGTTTCCAGCCAAATATCTAAAAAGGATTTTCTAGACAAAAAAAAAATATTGTCTTGTTTTCAGAAAAAAACATGCTAAAAGTAAGTGAGTTTTTACTTGAAACAAGCAAAATAATCTGCCAATGGGGTAAGCAAAATGATCTTATTTCAAACAGAAAACAAGATTATTTTGCTTACCCCATTGGCAGATTATTTAGCTTGTTCTAAGCAATAAGTAACTTAATTTTGACTTATTTTTTGCTGAAAACTAGACAATACAGAAGTTTTCAGAAGTTTTAGATATTTTGGCTGGCAACAAGAAAACATTTTTTTGGAGTGTATAATGTTGACATTTTTATGATCTCTTTTCATAGTGTTTTAAAGTATAAAAATAACGTGTAAAGTTCAGCGGTTCACACTAGTAATCTGCTTTAAGTTATTTAGTCATGCATACTGTGGTTCAGTTAGCAACCACGTTTAGTGATTCTGTCATAAAAACACAGATTGCATCACATATTATCCAATTCCATAAATTCACTCGCTAAAAATGCAGGAAAACCCCTGATAAAAAAAATCTCAGTCTCTCTTTCTCTGTGTATCTGGCGTATTTTCAATGCAGCCTTTCTTCCCTCCTCTAGCATGAGAAACATTTGTGCTGCATGCATAAGTTGTGCTTGAAAAGAATTTTTCCTCTCTTCTTGTATAAAATATTCGTGGTTGGATGTTTGAATATTGTGGGTGGAAAATGGCAAATCAATAAACATTTCTGAATACATTATTACATTGTCTGTAGGCACCTCTTTAGGTGTCAGTGCTTGAATGGTTTCATACAATATGTTTGTACATTTGACAGTCTTTTGCAGTAAATGTGTGAAATCATCAAAAGTTCATTTAGAATGCATGTAGTTTTGAAATAGTTCTATATGATTTTTTTGAATGTTTAAGGAAACATAAATATAACTGTAGTCAGTAGTATTTAATAATTGAATAGTACTTTGTAGTATGTTTTCCCCTGAGGGTTGTTTTGATATGCTCCTGTGTGTGTTGCAGAAAAACAGGGGAATTCTGATGACTAAGCACTGAAGCACACATCTTTTGGTGGACATACAAGATATCTCTGACTTGCAGTAAACATGTCTTAAAGGGACAGTTCACTCTGAAATAAACATTCTGTCATCATTTACTTACCCTCATGTCGTTCTTAATTTCCTCTGTGAACTCTAAAATTAAAAATGTGCTGGTGGCACATGCAGTCAGTGGTGGATGTGGTCCCACTTGTGTGTCATATTCTAAATCTTCTAAAACCATGTAGGTTTGGGTGATTTAAAATCATTGTTATTTGTGTAAAAAAAATCGTACTTGTGGTATCTATGAACTGGATTAACTAAATTATTAAATTGCTATTTCTGTCATGAACTGTAACGAATGTTCCATTGAATAATGAGCCAATTACTATATGGTTCAAAATCAGTTTTTATGTATACAGCAAGGATGTATTAAATTAATCAAAAGTCATTTATAATGTTAAAAAAACTTTATTACAGTTTCCACAAAAACATGAAAAGTATTGGTAATAATAAAAATGTTGATCAGCAAATTAGCAATTTTAAAAAATGATTTCTGAAGGAACATGTGACACTGAAGCTAAAATAATAGCTGCTGAAAATTGTACATTTTAAAATATGTTAGTATAGAGAACATATATTTACAAATATTTCTGAATTCAATTGTATTAAATTGCATTTTACAATATTACTCTTCTTGTAGTATGTTAAATAAATTAAATGCAGATTTGTTGAGTTTAACTCCTTTCAAAAACTTTAACCCCCTGTTTCACAGACAAGGCTTGTTAGCTGAGCTGTTTTAACTGAAAGAAACTTGCACTGACTGACCTTAAAACATGTCAGTGCCTTTGTTTTGCCTTTAGATATTCACTCATAATAGATGTTTGTAAAAAATTACACAAATGTCCTAATTGATCTAATCCTGGCTCTGAAACTGGGCCTAAATATTATTTTGTAACCCCAAACGTTCAAACAGTGTGGTGAATATAGCGTATGCATCTTTCATGCTGCTCTTTTTTGAAAGATGCTTGAAAATTCCTGCACTTATTGCAATAAATACAGCAGTGACAACATTTTTATCTGTAAATGTGAGTAAATGCTGACAGAATTTCCATTAAAATATGACTAAAGAGGACTATATCATACAGGATGAATTTAATTAAGGTTTTGCATGCCGGAGATTACTAATTTGAAACCGTTCTTACTGTATTGTGCTTATTTATCTATTATCTTTGGTTTGTTTCGTTATGCAAAGCAAGTAGCCTACAAAGACATAAAAGTCCTGTATCCTGCCTGATCTCTTTGTATGTCAGAGACATGGTGTTGTGCTTGCTTTTCAAATGGTCTCTTCTCTAGACTGATTGTGCTGTGAATTGTTGGTATTATTGAATAATAGATGAGGAGAATCCGGGGGTGTGTCTGTCTCTGGGATCTTATCAGACAGGCACCAGGACACTGAGTACAGTAAGAAAGATCAAACCTCAACCTCACACACAACAATTTACAAACCTCATCTTATAATTTTCAGATATGTCTTGATGTGCAGCTTTAGTTTTCATTTATCCAATGTTTTCACAAGATGTCATTACTTTGCATGCTTGGTACCTTATCAGAGTATTTAAATAATAAACCTCTTGTCATTCCACAGTCGCTCTGGTGCCTGTGGTTGTGATTGTGTTTATACCAGTGGGGTAATTATCAGCTGATTAACTGCTGTGGGCTCATTGCACAGTGTGCACCATGTGTTAACATCTGAGCCCCATGTTGTAGTCAAAGACACAGAACCGGCGCTTGTTTGGTGCCCTGTGTCATAAATGTATGCCAGGCCCGCACAACAGAGGCTTTAGTGAGGCTCTGAGCCGCAGGAATAAAGGGCGCATTCTCACATGCCTGGCCCTCTCGTCCAGCTTCCTCATTATGTCCGAGGAGTGGAGCAAAGTCGACTCGACTCTTATTATAAAACTGTCTATTATCACACCGCATTGAGCCAACTTCTCTTCTCCTGCCGCTAGAAGCTGTAAAATAACTATCTTGTACAAAAAGGCCTCTGAGTTAACATAGAAACAATGGAGTTGATGTGTTGAAGCAAGTTCACTCTTTTAGGAAGTTGCCTTTCGAAATGTTTTGATCACCTGACAGCCTAGTTTTTAAATTGATAAATTGAAAATTAAATTTGAATTGAATGTTTTTTAAACAACACTGATACTGATACTTTCTTATTTAGAAAAAAAAAGTTTAGACTGATGGTCTTCACCATGTAGTCTTAAGTATTTGGTCTCTAAATTAAATTAAATTTAATTTAATTTAATTTAATTTAATTTAATTTAATTTAATTTAATTTAATTTAATTTAATTT
>JAUMHP010000063.1:10517333-10531414 GCA_032361065.1 Enteromius trimaculatus
TAAATTAAGGTTTAGCAAAATGTTTCAACTCACAAAAAACAAAAAACCTTTTATATCTATTAAATATATTTAAAATTGATGTTTAAGTACATGTAAGCATCACAATAAAAGCATATAAATAGATTGATGTGGCATGTTTTTCATAAAGGTAAAGTTTAACATGCGGTGTGTACAGTATGTATCAACCTAGGGTCCCAAAGCTTGAAAACAATTAAAGACCACAGATAAAGGTGAAAGTTATTAGAGATCCCTTAGAGAGAAACATATTTTTATATTTTTGTTATAATCGTGTGCTCATTGTTGAGGTGTGAACCACTGGAGCATCTACAGAAACTATAATAGCACAGCAGCTGTCTCAGAGAGAGGCATGCCATTCATACGCCTTCACCGTTTCATCCAACAGATGCTCGATATCTAATCCGACTCATTCACCTAGCATGTCAGGGTCAAAATCATGGCTGAGTGTGAGAAAAGGCTGTGGGCACGGTGTGCCATATGAGATTCACGCCCTCCTGCTCGTGGTGATTGGGTGGGTTGTCAGCGTTGTGACCTGGTGTTTGACAGGCACTGCTCCTCCCTATTGTCAGCTGGGTGTTGAGAAACTTAAAGTGCTGTTAGGAGACACATATTGTATTTCTCTTTTATCCTCCTCATTATGGTGTCCAACCTAAAGTTTTGAAGAGATAGAAAGTTTATTGTGAGAAAGAGACTCCACCATCCTATTTGTCTTTTTACAAACCTGCACTGGGATTACAAAGTCAACAAATGCATTGAACATCTGGGATTCAAAGACTATTTTAAACCGGGGAATTTAACCAAAAATTGTATTGCATGGATTATGGCTGTGCAATATGTATGTAATGTAATATGCAATACGTGTGAGCTGATCGTTATGTTTTTTAATCACTTTGCACAAAAAAAAAAAATAAAAAAAATTAGAGATACTGGGGCATAAAGCTATACCCTGTATAAATTCTTGTTTTTTGTGTGTTTATCACATGTTAAACAATAACACATAAATAAGAATGTTGCTTTGCGAAGTTTTTGCAAATTAACAGGTTTCGAGCAGGAGCGTGGACGATTGGTCACAGCTGGCACTGCATCTCCCTATCAATCTCCTCATTACAACTGCCCAATCAAATCCCCTACAACCCACTATAAATAGCCCTTTCTCCTTCCTTCTGCATCTCACCTTTTGCGCATTCTTCAGAATTGCACGACCAAAGACACATCCTACAAACACCTTCTTACTTGACCCGAGTTCCCACAGCGGCTAGCAGAGACCAAAACAACACGGCTCGCAACAACTTTCCCAGCGAGACGCCAAGAGGATCCAGCTCGCCTTTCAGCCAACCAGCCGGATTTCCCACAGGAGCCGTGGCTTCCTATTCCGAAGCTGCATGCCTGAACGACTTTGTTTATTTAACCAACAGTTCCTGTTTTATTTACTGACTAGAACTGTTTAACTAATTCCTGGCCCCGTCTCGCCACTGCGAGGCGTCCCACCCCTACTTCCGCAGAGGTTTTCTCTACCATACTGTCTCCGCAGAAACTTTTCTTCTACCAACCTTCGCAAAGGTTCTCTATCTTAAAGCTTCCCCCTTCACGCCTCCGCTGAGGTACTTTATCCAAAGCTATCATTCATCCGCAGAGGTCTTAATTCTCCTGCTATTTAAAAAAAAAAACTTTTTGTCCAACGCCTCCCCATAGACAGCCACCCTTCATCCCCTGATGTTCTGATTCCCGCCCACCATACCCATATGTTTATATTTTTTAGCTTGCTTGCTTTTCCAACCCAGTAATCCACGTCTCTGTCTCTACCAGCAGGTTTGCCGGACGATCCAGCTCCCCAGTCCACCCAGTTCCACATACACTATAAGTCTTTACACAATTTAACATGTTTTAAAAATTTAACTGGAAATTAGGTGCCGGGCGTCCGGCCAGAGGAGAAATGGACCCAAATTAAACTTGGTTCTCCCAAGGTTTTTTTTTTTCCCCATGCTCTCATGGATGGGGTTTTGGTTCCTTGCTACTGTTGCCTCTGGCTTGCTTAGTTGGGGACACCTGATTTCCAGTGATCATCGTCGTCCTGACTACAGAGACCGTCTCTGCATTTGATAAACAAAAGTTTAATCTCGTCATCTTGCATCACCATCTCCCTATTTTCCTATTTTGACCAATTCCAGTGCTTGCTACAATCCGCTGACCGTCCAGCATCCTCTTATCAAGCTCTTTTGGGGGGCTCGCATCCAGCTGCTGTCCTTATCTAGCATTTTTGGGGGGCATGCAAGGACCGAGCCGGACGGCAAGCTCTAGCCCTAGCTAGGGTTCAAGCCTCTAGGGTTCGGTGTCTGCCGTCCTCCCGGCTCGCCCCCCGGACAGCAAGCCAAATACACTAAACTTTATCCTCTTGCTTATTAGGAAGCGCAAACTCTTGAAGCGAAGTTTTTGCAAATAAACTAGTTTCAAGCAGGAGTGCGGACGATTGGTCACATCGCTTGCTTCTTTCCTCGATGAATTAGCCAATTGAACAAATCATTTGAATGAATGACTCAATGAATCACTCATTAAAACTGTGACTTGGTGCCACCTACTGGCCTATTATTTCTGTTTTTTTTCAGTAATGGATACACAAAATATTGGTATTAGACAGTCAATATCATTTTATTTTTTACAATAACAGAGGTGCATTTTATACATTTACTGAACTAATATTATCCCATTGCTTTTTTATGTCTGGCTTCCTTCTCCCTGTATCTTGTGACTACCCATGACTCTGCCTTAGATTGGGCAAGAAGCATTTAACATGCTTTCAATGTTTCAGCCCAATGTTATATTTACCATGCCAGTAAAAATAATGTCTTGTCTCTCTTTTGCCAATGTTTACATTTAACCTGGGCCTACGCCTTTGCTGAATATATGTGATTTTGCTGCCATTGTTGGGACGTAGTCTGTGTGAAAGTTTAATTTATTTTAGCCTCAAATATTCAGACTGTCTTTCCCAAATTTATGTTGACAGATTAGACTTGTGACAGTGTGTTTACCTTAAGTAAGTTCCTCAGCAAGTGAAACACAACAACAACGAAAATGACAAGTTGATATGGAGCTTTAGTTTTTTTTAGTTTTTAGATTTTTTTAAATTATTGGTTTGTTTCAGCAGAACACAAGTACTGTTCGTACTACTGTTCTGGCTAGACTCCTAATCGCTCTTAGTACAGAATATATATTTTGCCAAGTGAATGTGGACAAAGGACTTGGTGTTTGTGTGTGAGGATAGTGGGAGGGGTGAGGGTATGAGGACAGAAGGGGTGTGTGTGCGCGTGTGTGTGTGTGAGCAAGGGCAGAGCGAATGGTTCGTAATGTGGTAGTGGTGCTGGAGAGGATGGGAGGAGATGGAAAGGGCTAAAGGGGAGGGATGTGCTTTTGTTTTGTTCTCTGTTGCTGAGCAATGGGGACTAAAGCATTGGGAACAGCTGTGATGGCCAAAGCTTTTCTCTTTCACTCTGCCGGAGAAGCCCTGAGGCACATACACAGATACAGCAGCCTAATGTGTGTGTGTGTGTGTAAGTGTGAACCAGGAGAGGGAAAAACAGAGGGAAAACGAGGCTGAAATTAACCGAAGGAGGCATTAGAGCTCTTATGAAGGTCAGGTAATCACTGTGTAAGTAAGTGCAATTAGTACAAAGAAAAAGTGACTGCTGACGCAAATGAGCTCAGATGGTTTTGTGTTGAAGAGGATGCTGGGAAATGTAGTCACACAAATAAGGAATGAAATGTAGAGTTACATTTTTTTTTACAAGGAACTAATACAATAATTGATGAAGGATGCACAAAATTGGTTGAAAGTGACGGTAACATTTACCGTATTTATATATTAATGTTGTTTTTTTACCTTTCTATTTATCAAAGAATACCGTATTAATTATCTGCTAAAATATATAGCAGCAACTGTTTTAAACACTGACAATTATAATAAAAAGACATATTCAAATTATTCTAAAGAATAATGTGATGCTGAAGACTGAAGTAATTACTGCTGAGAATTGTTCTTTGCTATCACAAAAAGAAATTACATTTCATAATATATTAAAATAGAAAAGTAGTGCAAAAAATAAAAAAAATAAAAAAAGATTTTTTATTTATTTATTTAATAAACTATGAATTTTGATTCAAATGTGAGTTTTGTCATTTAATAAAGCTTTTTGAGTTTTTCAAAATTTGTATTTGAACTGAAGAGTAGTTTAAAATAGTTTTTACTGTCATTTTACAGGAAGTTGCCGTTAAACACTGGTGTTATTTTAAAAGAACATTCCTACAAAAATGTTCTATTTTAATATCAGAATTCTTGATTTCAGGTGCCAATAGCCTCATGGGCACCACATTGACTTATAGCACACTGACTTATAGTTGTTCTTCAGGCATCCTAAGTTTGGGTCCTGGTTCTCTCCCGATTCCTTCCCCCTCTCTCACAATAAAGGCAAAAACGCCAAAATTCTTCAAATAAATAAAATTAAAATTTCAACTGTTGATTGACTGACCATTTTAGAAGGAGAAAAACATGCTTAATGCATTTGAAACGTTTTACGTTGTGCATAACTTACATCCTTTGGGTGTATCCTTGTCTTAAAGGCACAATATGTAAGTGTTTCAAAACAATAACAGAGGCGAAGTACTATAACGGAGCATTGAACACTGGTATATGTAATTTTCACAAATCAAGCTCACGGATGAAAAGCTCATTTATATCCGTTTTATCACCTAACCACTTGCACATTATTATTACTTCCACAATGAGTAATGTACATTTTCTTACCCGTCTATTAAAACACATGCCAAGAGCAGAGTCTTTGTCCAGGCCGAGGTTTTCGCAAAGCTCTCTCCATTTCGAAAATTACCCGCTGAAATTTGTTCTCACTTTATTCTTTTGGCTCATCCAATATCTTCATGCCTCGGTATGTATACATCTATGTTTTTTGGGATTGTGGAGAGTGTAATCATGATCCATGACATGGAAATGCACAGTAAATATCTACCACTTCCGGATTTGTCCATGACTGTTTCGTTAGTATTCATAGTCGGAAACCGAGGTTAACGCGGATATTGCGTCATTGATAGGCAACAAGGAACAGGGACGGTTCATTATTCATTATTTAAATGTGGAATTTACAAATCCTACAGAACGTCTGAGATAATGTAAGTACAGAACTGCATGAAATATATAACACGGTGCAAGTGGTTTTTGGATTATATTACAAAAATCTTACATTTTGTGCCTTTAAATGTTATAAAGCCATGGAAGTATATTTATTTTACATAAAGAAAAAGTCACTAAAGTCTCTGTTAAACTTCACAGACTTCATTGAACGAGTGAATGTCCAACAGAGGGAGCGCAATACTATAGTAAAATATTTATTCAGCACAATATTAATAGGGACCATAATGTTGTGTTTGTGTTGTAAAGTTGTGAGTCTGGACCTTAGTTATTGGAGCAGCAAGCTTTCTCCATAGGGGTCTTCCTCCATCCATTGTAAACAGACTCCTCATACGGACCCACCACAAAGATCACTCCACTGTGCTCCTCGAACAACCACACTGACCAGGCTGAACAATGTACCCATAAATGGCCTGGCTCAAGGGAGTCTGGACTGCAAATATGTAATTATTGTCTCATTTTACAGGACATAAATTGGGTCATCAAACCCTGAATTTGGCTAATATTGATACTGGTATGACAACAACGCACAGTGATCAGCGATTATTGGTGTAACTCTTATTCTAAGTGACATCTCAGCAGTGGCTTCGGTCCTGGGTCGTCTAATCATTTCATTACCCACAATCCTAAGCACTCTGGTGCCTTTCATTTTTCTGTGTTTGATGTTCTTAGTGACATCTGTGGCTTCATTCTCTTCAACAGACCATTTCAGAGGGAGCAGACACGGCAACAAATGCTGTAGTGTTTTTAGCAAGTAAACAGAAACTAAAATAACTGAAGCAGTGGACCACAAAATACCAAAATTAAATAGGGGAAAAAAAGAAGAACATGGAAATTGGGATTTGAGAAATTCTTTAGGAGCCCACAATTTTGAAAACACAAGAGACATGTTGAATACGGAGGTGCTGGCATGCAGAAGCCCTAAATACCAAAATGATTGCTTTTTGCTATGAGTTGTTATTCATCAAGACATTCAATCTTTTTCACTTGAGTCCTGCTGTTTTACACCTTTTCTTCTTATGCTTCTGTCATATCTTTAAGTTTGAAGCCATGTTGCCGAAAACATGTTTTGTAGGACTCAGGCCATCTTCAGCTGTGACTAATATTCATAGATTCATGCTTATTTAAATCAGTGTTGCTGTCTGTGCCACTGATCAAACAACTGGACCCTATCAAAACAACTGCTTGATATGTTTAGAGAAAACAGTTTCAGAGTTTGTAGACTGTGCAATGTCCAACGCTGGAATGTTTATTGAATTAGTCAGCCGGAGAAAAAAAGGCAAGTCATGGTAGGAGAATGTTTGCCGTCAAGCGTGACCACTGTAGAAACGTACCTGTTTTCTGCGATTACTGTCTCTCCCAACATGGGTTTGGTACTGTAACATTAGTCGTGAAACTATGAATAGCACAATAGGAATGCAATAATTCATTGGGCATTAAGTGCACAGACACACACCAGAAAGACTTGCTTAGTTTTCATGCTCGCCCATGTAATTATGCTTTCATTTGAACACATTATTTACAGACATTATGGCAAATTACTCACAAGCACACGTGATAAAGTTTTAATAGAGCCAGTGGACACACAGACACAGTCAGAGAATGTGCCAGTGACAAATAAGAGTGTACAACAACATACAGTAGTATTTGTAGTATCTGATGTGGTGTGGAAATCGCAAGTAAAAAGTATTTTCCTTACACCTTGAATACATGTGAGTATAATCTTATTCTTTTTTGTCAATAACATTTTTACATTTCAAATTATGTTTTATATTTGACTACCTCTTCATTAAAAAGTAAATTTATTTGATATTTGAGGAGACTTGATTTAACAAGTGTCCTTTACTTATATCTTTTCTCTACATTTTCTAAGATATAATAATAAAAGATAATGCTTAATTTGATTTTCTTGTTTTCTTGTCGAGAAATTTTTTTTTTTTTTTTGGTCCCACTTTATATTAAGTGGCCTTGATTAATTGAAATTTACATTTCAATTAATCATTTGGTACAGTGCACTTATTTTGTAGATATATTTTTACATTGTACTTATATTTTTAAAAATACCTGCATGTAATTACATATATGTAATTAATTTCTGTCATTACATTTATAATTACACCGTTGACCCATCCTTTACACCTTAACCCACCATTAAACCCACCCATAACACCAAACCTGTCCCGTATTCCACATCGATAACAGAAAAGTGTTTTGCAATAAAATAAGACAGTAAATACATTGTACTTATTTTAAGCACATAAGTGCATGAGGCAAATTTTAAAAAAGTTGCATTACACTGGTGTTTTAGACCTTATGCATCCCAAAAAATGTATCAAAATGAATATTTATTTATTTATTCAAATAAAAATTACAGTCCTCCAAGCCATTGCATGAGTTATAGAATTATAAATAAATTAATAGATGCGGACAAAAAATGAGTGTCGTGTCATTGACCCTTTTCCTTCATATTCACATTGAATTATTATTTCTTTATCCTCCCACAGAGAATTTCCTTTTAGTCGTGGCCCCAACCTTTAATGAAATATCTTCCTTTTCCTGACGGATTTTATTGAATATGTTCTGTGCCAAAACGTCATGCCATTAATGTAAGACCTTTTCCGCTCGTTCTGGGTCTTTGTGTCCACTCAAAAATTTGGCTCCCAATGAACACATCTTGAGCATTTTTGAAGTTGTCCAGCCCCAGCCAGGAGAGTCACAGAATGAAAGAGAAAAACAGCATGATGTATGGTGTCCTGTCATATATGGAGTCCACTTCCAAAACCACAACCATCACTGCATTGGTTTTGCTCCAGCCGGGGTGTGTAAGTGTATTTATGTGAGCGTATGTTCATGTGAGACGTGCAAACCTACTAATGTCTGGAGGAGGCTTGGAAAACACTGTGTTATAACAATATTGTTCTGCATAATTGCCATGGAAATGGGATAAAACACACGCGTGTACACAAAGTTCAGCATTCTTTCACTTCTTTTTTAAAGCCTCATAGCATGGCCTGTTGTTCTTTGCCTTAATACACAGCACCTTAGGGAGAGCAGTGATGGATGACTTACAATAATCCTTTTTCATTTATCTTCTGTTTCCTTGCTATTGAGATGATGGTTGTTATCCAGCAATCAGATTTTCTGTTTATTTTAAAATAACCGTTATCACAGCATTGCTAGTAGGCTTTCTTGTAAATTCCCCCTGCTTGCTCGTGTTAAGATGATCCCTATAATTAAATATCCGAGTTCTTTGTGTTTCCGCTCTTTATCTTGTCCTCTCTTCTTTACCTGCCTACTTCCTGCAAGGCGAGAGTGTTACGCACACACATTCTCTCAGTATCTCTCAGTTTTCCCTCCAGGTTTCTCTTTCTGAAATGTTGCATGACTCAGGGTTTGCAGCATTGCTATGCACATGTATGCAGTAAGAGGAGTTGGGTCGTGCAGGGTCTGATTCTGATGTGGAGGCGGCACAGGAGGGAAATGCGATAACGTTGGCCATAGGGAAAGTGGGCAGCTGGATTCGCATAGGGGAGATTCATGTTATGCTTGTCTGACAGTCTGGCACGTGGTGCGCCTCAGACACGGGCCGACCATGGCGAATAATAAATAAATGAAGAGCAAAAAGGAATCAGATTTCCGACCGGCTTTGACTTCTCACCTTCCCTGGCCACTACGGCTGGGTAGTATATAGTAAAGTAAATATTTTTCAGCAAGATTTTTCTGCATTCATATATCACATGGTCCTATGTATTAAGACCCTTTGCTGTAACACTCGTATATTTAACTCAGGTGCTGTCCATTTCTTCTGATCATCCTTGAGATGGTTCTACACTTTTATTTGAGTCCAGCTGTGTTTGATTTATACTGACTGGACTTGATTAAGAAAGCCACACATCTGTCTATATAAGACCTTACAGCTCACAATGCATGTCAGAGCAGATGAGAATCATAAGGTCAAAGGAACTGCCTGAAGAGCTCAGAGACAGTTATTGGGGAAGAAATGCCTTGGTGAGAGAGGTAAAGAAGAACCCAAAGATCACTGTGGCTCAGGAGATGGGAGAAAGTTGTAGAAAGTTAACCATCACTGCAGCCCTCCACCAGTTGGGGCTTTATGGCAGAGTGGCCCGACGGAAGCCTCTCATCAGTGCAAGAAACATGAAAGCCTGCATGGAGTTTGCTAAAAAAAACACCTGAAGGACTCCAAGATGGTGAGAAATAAGATTCTCTGGTCTGGAGAAAACCAGGCACTGCTCATCACCTGTCCAATACAGTCCCAACAGTGAAGCATGGTTGTGGCAGCATCATGCTGTGGGGGTGTTTTTCAGCTGCAGGGACAGGAAGACTGATTGCAATCGAGGGAAAGATGAATGCAGTCAAGTACAGGGATATCCTGGACCAAAACCTCCTCCAGAGTGTTTAGGACCTCAGACTGGGCCGAAGGTTTACCTTCCAACAAGACAATGCTAACACAGCTAAATGAACGTAGGAGTGGCTTCACAACAACTCTGTCACTGTTCTTGAATGGCCCAGCCAGAGCCCTGATCTCTGGAGAGACCTAAAAATGGCTGTCCACCAACGTTTATCATCCAACCTGACAGAACTGAAGAGGATCTGCAAGGAGGAATGGCAGAGGATTCCCAAATCCAGGAGTGAAAAACTTGTTGCATCTTTCCCAGACAGACTCATGGCTGTATTCGATCAAAAGGGGGCTTCTACTAAATACTGAGCAAAGGGTCTGAATACTTAGGACTATGTGATATTTCAATTTTTCTTTTTTAATAAATCTGCGAAAATGTCAACAATTCTGTGTTTCTGTCAATATGGGGTGCTGTGTGTACATTAATGAGGAAAAAAATTAACTTGATTAATGGCAATTTTTGGCAAAAAGCTGCAATTTAACAAAGAGTGAAAGATTTGTCATAAAACTTTTTATATCAACTACAGAATGCACTTCAATATGCCAAGTCTCTACTGACAGTCTATCTTTCATGAAACTCTATTCAAAGGCTGTTTAAAATTCGTCCAGAGGTGAAAGAAACAAGCTTTTAAGAGGGTAAAGAACAGAAAAGGTTCTGTCTCCAGCACATTGTTAGAAAAGGGCAGCCTCTCTCTGCAGCTCCGCCGGCCTCCATCTCTGTGTCATTACGTGACTAATTGCGTGCAGAGGGGGAAGACACACATCTTCACACCAGCATCAAAGGAGGCAAAACCTACAAATTAATCCAAACAAACAGAGAGCAAAGAGGCTTTCTCTTTGTGCCTCTTCACCATGTCGCACAGTGTAAAGGATAAAGTGTGGGTTGCATTGAATGCAAACTATGTATATTTAAATGTGTCCATTTCTCTCTAGACACAATGATGGGATCTTTGCAAAGACTGCGCATAGATCATGAAGTGATGCTGGCAGAGAGGAAATAAGATGCACACTAAGTAGCAGTAAGTGGTTTCAGGAACACAAACAAGACATTATGAATTATTAATGTGAGGCTTTGTGAAAAACAGTCATGGGGTTAGACTTAAAAGTTTGCAGCACAGAATCATTCTTAAACATCAGACCGGGTTCAGAGCAATACTGACAAGAACTGATGCGTGGCATTGGAAAAAGTCTGAAAGAAAACACCCCCTGGTGGACATGTAGAGAGCTGAAATCTACAGTAGTATTTTCCAGTCACGCAGCAATAACTGTCAACTGCTGATAATGTGGCATTTTTAAAAACACAGGTTCATTTCTAGGTTTTATCGATAGCATAAGGTTAATTACAACATCCATTTCTTTTGCTGTATTATATTATTCTGCAAAATACATCATGGTTACTGCAATGGAAGCAAACAAAAGAAAGCAAATGCTTGTAGTTTTCAAGAAGTACTTACATTAAATATTCAGTAATGCTGCTTATAATTTAAGCTAAATCAATACATTTTCTACATTGTTTGTTCATTATCCCTGGGAATACTTCTACTATAAAACTCTGGAGTGTAAGTGAAGTGGACGGAGTTTGCTAATGTAAACAAGCGATTTACACAGATTTCAGTATGTCACACCTTTTTAAATGTACCATTTTTAATTTTTTTTTGAGAATGTTACTTACTGGGGTTTCCTTTAACATTATAACTAGTCATGCTAGTTCAAAGTCATCTTGAGTGCAGGGTTATTATATAATCAACTAAAACTAAAGCCTGGAATACACTACACAATGTTTGACACGATTTTACATTCTGAACAAGTTGATGCTAGTTGAAGAAAGTCAGTCTGCAGATTAAAGCTGACAGATTCCGGGTAGTGTATTATGGTCATAGTCTTTAGCTTCAGACCTTGATTTTATCCAGTCGGAGGATATGTAACATGTTTGATATTTTCAGCTGAATTTAGAACCCTATCAACTAGGCGCACGTTTCTGCATCAGTTTGTTGTGATCGGTACAACTTTTAAATTGCTCAGTTTTCTTTTGGCACGATTTACAGAGTCTGTACGTGTTTGATGCCTAGTGTTTTAAAAATCTGTTCAGATTTTAAAAGTCGTGTAGTGTATTCCAGTTTTAAGTCTGAAACTAAAAACAAAACACAAATATTATTTACTGATTTTTTTTTTTCAGTTAGGTGCCAAGGCAACCTTTCATATTCTAATATAGTTTAATTAACTTAGGTTTATTTTGATTTACTTACTGTAATTGAAAATGGATATGGAAAATATAAATAGTAAAAAGTAATTAAAAATATTAATAAGACTAAAAATCTAAATAGCATTTAAATTATTGTAAAATAACAATGAATCAGTCTTCTTCCCGTAATTTTAAACCAGAATGAATTTTAAATCTTGATGACCAAAAATCACTCTTCTTTTCAACTTTAAACTGTACTGAACTGCGAGCATGAAGGCCAATGTCTAAAAAACAAAACTATGAAATCTTTAACTGAATTCATACAACATTTTTCGTACATGCGTAAAAACATACATATTTCTGTGAACATGCACGCTACATAAAGAACTCACTACAAAAGACTCAATTTGAATCTATATCAGAACAACAAAAAAAAAAGCTTGCGCCTGGTTAACTGAAAGGTGAGTTGTCAGGAAGTGGTTTTAAACTGTCATTTTCAAAGATATCTCACTCAGCTCAACACTACCAAAGATGTGCATCATGTAATACAAAGATATGATGCTTAATATCATTAATAAAAATGTGGTTTGTGCACAGAAGCCATTTGCAAATAGCCTTGACTATAACCATCCTCTACTTGCCTGGGGCATCTGACCTTTAAAACGGACGTATGAAACAGAACTACTGAACTCAACAATATAAACTTTCCCACTGTCGGTACATGTCAAAACTTTCCACATGAGATCACCTTTCATTTTCAAATATCTACAGAGACTGCGGTTTAAAAAAATGTGTCAGACAACTAGGCAGCTGGATTTAGCATGGTTTAAAGGTTACAGAACAATGTGGGTGATAACATTTAAACCAAACTTTCTCTGAAAGTGTTTACTGATTACAGTTGGTTTAGAAATTATATCTCTCCTACGTGGTAGGACAAGAAACCACAGAGCAAAACCTTTAACACAAGCATTTAGAAAACAGCAGTACAATTACATTGTTTAGCCGCCATAAAACACAGACGAACAGACTTCAGTCATGTCATGGATCAAGTAAAACTAACAAACAAACAAACCATATTGCTATACATGCCATTTATAAGTTTGTTTATTTATTAAGCCCCTGTTATTTGATTAAACCAATCTCAACCATGAATCCAAGAGACATCATACTTGGTTATTCTAATAGTTGTATAAAAGTTTGTTTTAATGGCAGCACATGAAAACAAATTGTTTTATCTTTTTTTTTTTACAACAGGAAAACCAACAGCCTGCATGCATTTGTTAGTATCCTGTTTAAGAGGTTTAAGAGGTTTAAAATGAAACCAATGATTGGACAATATGTTGCATTTAGGCCCACCAGACAAAATTTTCACACATAGTCTTAAATAGTCTTCCATCTTCAATGGAACAATATTTATTATATGGGGTCACAGCTAATGCACACCATGAACCTTTTATACATTTAAAAGAAATAAACAATGTAAATTAATAGAACAATGTAAATAAGAAGAGCATTAATGTAAAAGCAGCATTTATCGTGTCTTAAAAAATATCCTTTCTCATATCCTAACAGGTCAGTCACTAAAGTTAACCAAACATTACTGATAAAGGCATCACTGCACCAACACTGTGCCTGATACCAAATTAACTTAATAAAAAACAACAACAATAAATGCAAAATTAATAAATAAACTTTTACCTACCTGAGCAGGCTGAACGTAGTCTGGTCAATATTCTGGATTTAAAAGCCGAAGTGTCACTTAAAGAACGGACTCGAAATACAGGAAACACCTGGGGAAATGTCTTTAAGTATGAAAAACTGTCTTCCTCCGCCATTCCACTTGTATTTTTATTTCTAGAAAAATAAATAAATTCCTTTCAGTGTTCCAGAATCTTGTTGTCAAGGTAACGCTGATAAAATCTGATGCTAAATTCTGTCTGAAGAGCTTTTCCGTCAGTTTATCGGTTGCAATGAGGAACTCTGTTGACCTGTTTAGGAGAACTCAACTTTCACAAACACGAAGTCAACTAGCTACTTCTCCTCTAGTCTCATCAGAAGTTGTGCTTGTCTTTCCTCTGCATATAATCCTCTGCGTTACATCAGCAAACGAGACAGAAACGGAAACACCTCCATCAAAATGATAATCATCTGCAAAGACTTCTATCCGGAGGAAGACGCTATTTACAGCTGCAAGCAGTACCAAATCATCCCTGTGGGGGGCGACACGACACAGACTTCTAATACGAGATTTTGTTTGTTCTTGGCTTTTA
>JAUMHP010000063.1:10531514-10548965 GCA_032361065.1 Enteromius trimaculatus
ATTTAATTTTTAAAAAATAATAATATATATATATATATATATATATATATATATATAATTTTTTGTATTTTTTCTTAAGGGATTCTTACAGGCCACTGATTTAAACATGTATTTATCGGTGGCCACAAACAGTTATGACGTTAAGATGAGGGAGCACCCCTTGTTTAAGTGTGTCTGCATGACAATGAGCCAAATTAGATAATGAGGGAGACAGACGTGCCAAGGGTACTCAACA
This sequence comes from Enteromius trimaculatus, assembly GCA_032361065.1. Lineage (NCBI taxonomy): Eukaryota > Metazoa > Chordata > Actinopteri > Cypriniformes > Cyprinidae > Enteromius > Enteromius trimaculatus. Next base: position 10,531,750 of record JAUMHP010000063.1, read on the forward strand.
GAGTGTAGAGGAGGAGTGGAGTGGACTGTGGTGTGGAGGGGAGGGTTTAGCAGGAGTTTAGTAAGGGCCGTTTCTGCTGGCACCAGAACCCTGTGTGTCTGTGTCACTGGGACCCTGTAAAGAGGCCTGTAATTAACAGCACTGCAATCAAGCAGCTCTTTTGTTTGCATGACTATGTGTAATAGAGCAGCGTGATTTCACACCACTTTTGATGATATCAACACCAAATATTTGTCATAAAATCATTGAGTGGAGGGCTTCACATTTTACCTCAGTCGTGCATGACCTGTTGTTATGAGGCTTTTCAATTAAAGGGAAAGTTCACCCATAAATTAAACATTTTGTTCCAAACCATTCTGTGGAACCATTAAAAAAATATTAGATAATATTAAATTAATATTAGATTAAGTATTAGATTAAATAAGAGTTGTTTTTTCTGTTGACCTTTGGGCATTGTTCAAAGTGTCTTTTTTGTTCCACAGAGGAAAGTCATGAAGGTAAGAATAACATGAAGCTATGATGAGTAAATGATGACAGTTCACTCTCTCTATCTATATTTATTTATGTATTCATGTAAACAAAAAGGGAGCTATTTTGAAGAAAGTTGTAAGCAGGCTGTTTTGTGCACCAGGGTCACCATAGACAAATAAATTCATACAGATTTGGAACTACTCGAGGGTGAGTTTGGGTGAATTATTCCCTTGATAATGTTTTAGCATTGTATTGCACAAAAACGTTTTTAGATAAAAAATAAAAATGTTTTTAGATTAAAAAAAAAAGTAACATTTTTATCAATATTTTTTTAGTCTTTAAAAATTGTTCTTTTAGAATCATTCTTCTATTTTCTTTGTATTTCCTTTTTTTGTGAACTGTATGTAATAAAATTTAATTAAGAGTTTTGTTTGTTTGTTTCTCAACTTAACAGGATAGTTTACCCAAAAATGAAAATCCTGTCTAAACTCTCAAATAAGTTTTCCAAAATTAGTATCTTTCTTCTGTTAAACACAAAATAAGATATTTTTGAAGAACATTGATGACAAAATGTTGCTGGTAGCCATGTTTTTTTTCTATTCTATGCAAGTTATTGGATACCATAGGCTGTTACACACATTCTTCAACATACCTTCTTTTGCATTTAACAAAATAACAAAAGCCATAAATGTTTGGAACAACATGAGGGTGAGTAAATAATTATTAAATTTAAATTTTTTTGGTTAACTATCCCTTTAAATACAAATGATTTGCACATCATAGTAGGATTAGCTCAGGAAATAAAGCAGTTGCTCATTATTCAGTGACTCATATGTTTTTTGAATGGATGCCCACACTGTTCGTGCCATGTTCAACTCTATTGCTGAAGAGGCAATTGTTGGGAGGTTCCCACAACAAATGATCATACACTGTCACAACGTATAAGACAGGCTTCGTAAAGAAAGGCAGGAGAGATCCGGAGGGAAAGAGAAAGGGAGGGGAGAAAGAGAGACACAGGGAGATGGGGGGAGAGAGAGAGAAATGGGACGGGCTGCGCTTCCTTGCTTGTAGTGTGGGGGAACAAAGGGGATGTTGTAGATGCCGCCCAGCGGCCAGCACTACTCCGTCCTACCTCGACTCCTCACTGAGCCATTTCCTGTTTTTGACCTGAAATCTTTATTTAGAACCACCCTTCTGCTCAGTTCTCTCCTCCTCATTAATAACAACACGGAGATAGACACAGGAACACAGATTCACACCACTGCTTTTTGTGTCACGTTCACTCCAGTGTTGTTTTAATGTGGGAAATTTGAGAGCCATAGCTCTAGAGAAGTGTGACATGTGGTTTTAGATGTTTAATAAAGTTAGCATGTTTTGTGCAGCTCACTGTTGTTTTTTGTTTGTGCGATATGCAAGACTTTCTCTAACATTTGAACAGGCAACATCATGAACTTAAGCACGCTGCTGACTTAAAATAGGTGCCTGCCGTAATGCCTCGTTGCCAAATACACTGGCGATGGTACATGAACGCTGTATGGAAACGTGCCCTGTGTTATTGCAGCGGTGGCAATAAATCACACTGCATTGCTGATGTGTGCAAACTGTGTTAGTTGGTTCCCTTGGAGAGAGAGTAAAGTTTATTTATGTGTTTTGAATTGTGTATTTACTTTGGAAATAATGCTTAATTGCCTCATAAATACAGGGGATCAAGTCTAAAAATAAGGGCAGACAGTGCAGCATTTGATTCCTGGATGATGCATTGCTTAAATGTACTTTTATGATCTCATGTCATCTTGTGTCCAGTTTAAAATAATGTGTATTTATATCTGGCTGAGCAATCATTTAGACCGTTTTAAAGGATGACTTTTTGCATCATATAGCTTAATGTTGGCAGTAAATTTGTGTGCTGTTTATTATACATTTGAATTGTGTTGTTTGATTTATCTGTTTAACTGTTATTATACTGCTGAAGTATTCATTTAGAGGGATACAGTATAAAGCAAGTTATGAGATATGCAGTGCTTGTCCTTGCCATGTGGTGGCAGTTCGATAGCTTAAAGTCTCTATAGGAGCATCATCAGTAAGGTCATGCAGTATGCAGCTGTTGGGAACTATAGGTTCAAGTATGCATATTGCTCTTCACAAACAAACCATTTTATTACATGCACTCAAGATCATCTTTTTTTTAGCCTTAACTCCATGTATCTCACAGTTCAAAAGCATTAAAACATCTGGGTTTTTTTTTCTTTGTTTTATGGATGAATTAAAAACTATTTTTGATTTACTTTTAATGATAAAAGAAATGCAATGTTTAGTGGTACATAACTCTTGACCCCCCATTACAAAAGCTATAACATTTTTTCAAATTGTGATATAATAACTTTTTTTTTTACAGCGTGGCAGTAAATTTAATTTTCTTAATTTTAACACAAACTGTCATGTTGACTGCATTCCTTGTGCTCCTGCTTTTATTTATTAATTTATTGTTTATTAGAAAACTGATACACACATTTAGGGTTTAAACTGTCACATTTCAGTAAAAAAAACCCTCCTAATTAACATAAAATAAAACTGTTTACATGAAATTTATTTTAACCTGTTGAAGTTGTCGATTCACATTTACTGCAGACTAAGCTCCTTTCACCTAGCAAAACCTGTTTAATTTTTTAAGAGCTCCAGGCGCTATTAGGTTCAGATGAAACAAGACATGTCGACTACAAAAACTTTTGTCAGACCCATTTCTACTGCCTGCACGTATAGAATAGGGCCATGTTTCGAAACCTATTGAGCTGCCTACTTCATCACAAACGCGCTCGACATCGGTTCACCACGCGCAAGCGTCTCGCGACGCCACCTTAACGCTGTCTAGGTAGGCAGCGAGTTCGTATTTGAGACGCAGCCCGAGAGTTAGTGGGTGGACGCGTGGAGGCAGTGCTTGCGTGTGTAGGGGTTGGACTTTTCCGAGGCCAGGCTCTGTGTAGTCGCGCACAAGTCTCTCTCGACGTCATTCGCATTGGAAGGCGATTGTGTCGGTCATAGTGACTGACTCCGGGCGCGCGGATAGTCTGCTGTCCTTTTCTCTCTCCACAAACTCACTGCCGACCTTCCTCATCAGCTGCGAGAGTTTTATCGGTGCCGATTGTCAACAATAAAACAAAGATCCATCCCGATGCTTCAATTTATTCCTCCACTTGAAGTAGACGAGGTAAGCGCGAAGCTTATTCATAAATAACTGAGATCATGCAAGTGGCGTGGAAACGCTGCGGCGTCACTGATGTTGCACATAGCAGAGGCAACAGTCGTACGTGTATTCGCGCATTGTTGTCTGGCGGTCGGTGCAATCTTAGGAAAGTTCACAGGCATGTCGCAACCCAAAGCAGACCCGCTCTGTAGCCGAACCGAGTCGCCAGTTGAGTCAAATTGAACATCTTGATATTTCTGAGTGTTTTTATGGTTGCGCTCTATTGTGCTGATATTAAAGATACTGATCCGATTGACCGAAGAGCTCTACCTGAGATCCAGAACCAGACACTTTACTCTGAAATCAGATGTTAATTTTTAAGTGTAGATGAGAACATGATGTTGGACTTTGTTGTATCTGTAAACAATTTAAACTCATTAAAATTGTAAAGTTTTTTTTTTCACTGATTTTTTTTTTACTACAATCAAAGTGACAGCATGTTTATTCCACTTTCCAGCCACTCTGCATTTAACTGCTGATAAAATTGAAACTGAAATGTTTGTGACATGTTAAATGAATGGAAATAAGATGTTGTTCAAACATTATGATGATTTTCACAGTCTCTCTTTTGTACAAAGTTAAATGTTCACTTCATGGTTGCATTAGACATGGTTTTGATTAGAGGGCAAATAGGCATTGGATGGCTTTGACACAGTGGATGGTTTTATTTTTGACTTCTGAATTTGATAAATTAATTTGGGTATTTATTTGGTCGTCATGGAACAAATTCATATACTGGAAAATGGCAGTGGGGGGATTGTGAGGGGCAGTGTCTTTATGTCTCAGAAGTGTGTGAGAAATATCTTTGTGAGCTGTTTTTTTTAAAGTCCGCTTTAAATCTCACTCTTAACAGCAGTGTTAAACTTGAGTTTAATTTTATAAGAAAAATATTTAGTCACAACCTGCGGCAATAAGTTTATAAAAATACAGTGAAGATACTGTTGTTTTCATCACTTAAACTGTTTATTAATCATCTTTACTGTAAAGAAGTCAGTGAAAACTGTGGTGGCTCTCAGAAGTTATTTTGCAGTTGCTATCCATGTGAGACACACTGGCATTCAAAGTCCGAATAACTCACATGCACGCACACACACACACACACACACTCAGTAAATTCAGAGGATCAAGGTCCAGTTGAATTTTCTAGTGAATGCACGGTTCACATTAAGCAAAGTAGATTACAACCCCTGTTTTCGTCAGTCTGAGTGTCACATTGCTGTCTTATTTCCTTTAAACAAAAAGACTGACTCTGTGACATTTACATGTTGTACTCTCCGTGTCATCTTTAAATGTGCACTTCCTTCCTGCAACACAGTCACAGAAGAAAAATTAGGTTTTAACCCTCATTTGATTGTAAATGTCACAATGTTGGTGCATTCAGTCACCTCGCTAACTATTTGAAGAGTGGACATCAAAAAATTGTTCTGTACCAGTACATGTTGATGGATTATGCTGCAAAGTTAGTCTTGTAATTAGTTAATTTGGAGTTATATACTACTTTCTGTAAAACTGCTTGTCTCAATTTCTTCAAATGAGACGTGATACCTAATGAGTGAAATGAGGAGCACTAGTAACCCAAAAGAAGGAAGACTAATAATTATTGTTTATTAGTTTCATTTCCATCACCTGTTGCTTGTTGAGTTTTATTTTCGTTTAAATGGTGTGTGTAAGAGTGTGTATGTGCGTGCCTGTCTTACACTTTCACATAGTGCTCCAAGACTTCTGCCCCTCTGGTCAAACCGGTTTGAATTGCGTTCCTCTCTCAGCTACTATTCAGCTGTTTTTTAACAGGAGTGTGACGTTTATAAGGGAAGTTTAAATCTTTTCTCTCTTATATTACGCTCCACAATTTCTTTTGCTCACCTTATATTACGACACAGCTTTGGTTACTCCAGAAACAGTGGATTTTTTTTAGGGAATGATTTTAGTGTGAAATGTCTGCGAGTGTTTTCGGTAAACATGCATGCAGACTTTTCATACATCCTTTCTTAATTATGCATAAGGTGTCCAACAAGTGAACATCTCCAGTTTTAGTGTGTACAGTATATGAGTGCATGATACAGTGCTTTGCAACATTCAGTGCCTGTGGGGAAATCTGTAATGTGGGTTGTCTTGTTACTCTTGCTGACGTAAAGAAGCCTCTCACAGTATGTGCCGCCTCTTTGCTGCTCTCTGAGATCGAGATCCACAGCTCTGCCTTCTCTGAAGTGTCATCCACTCCATCTATCCTTCATTTTTGAGAGATTTTATAAAAATGCCGTTTTATGCTGATTGATAGATTGACAGCTCCACTAGGCCTATTAGTTGAGTGATATATGCATTGGATGATGACTGTTCATTTTTTCCACTAAAAAATATTAAGCAGTACAGATGTTTTTAATACTTCACTGATAATTAGAAAAATCGTTTTGCACTCACACAAATTTTGAGTGCAAAATCAGCATATTTTAATAATTTCTGAAAGATCATGCAACACTGAAGACTGGAGTAATGGTGGCTAAAAATTCACCTTTGCATTACAGGAATAAATTATAAAATATATTGAAATAGAAAGCAGTTCTCTGTTTATGTGTGTGTGTGTGTGTGTGTGTGTGTGTGATTTCAGCTTTGTTAAGAGAATTCTTTCAAATGAAAAAATAATGTAGCAGTATCATATCAGCCATTTTACTCCCTCTTTTTACAAATCGTTACTAGTTATGACTCACAATGGCCCAAAAAAGATGTGTGACAAACGGACATCTTATCTGCTCATTTGAAGAGCATTAGTTGCAGAATGAGTTTTCATCGGCTCTCTTAGACACTCTGAAAGTAAAGACAGACAGCTCGAAAGATTTGCATGGCTACACAGTTAAGACCTGCTTGTTACTGTTTTCTTTTCTTTTATTTAAACTTGGGCCAATAAAAGTGAGATCATGTTCTAACAGAAGCATATCTGTCCACTTTGAGTTGACGGTCTTAGTAAAGACCATACAACAGGCATGGGTGAGGTACAGTACATATCCAGCATGCGGCAGTTTTACAGACATGCTATTTTGTTAGTTTTTAAGATGTCAGACGGTTGTCTGACCCCTGCAGCTTTCACTCGGTGCTGTGTGAGAATGTGGCGTCTGGGCCTTCTCCATCTGTCTGTCTCAATCGCTCTATGTTTACAGTCTCACACATCTCTCTCTCTCTCTCCATCTATCCTTTCTCCCATAGCCTTCTCTCTATCTGTCTCGCCTGTTTCTGTTAGTCTCACGTTCTTACTGTTTTGCTTGCTTGTTCAGTGTCATTGAGTTTTCATCAGGAGTTCCCGTATAAATGACTCTCCATCATTGTACTGCAACAAATTACAAGTGCAGAGCGCAGGTGGAGAGAGAGAGTGAAGAGGTTTCTCCCCTCTTTCTCCCAGACAAAAAAGTCTCTGAAAAATCGTGACTCATCCTGAACTACACAGATTTTTGTCCAATCAGATCATTAGAATGAGAAGGCCCCTCCCCTTAATTCCAAAGTGCCTCTGACCAGCATGTACTGATGGATGGATGGACAGATACTTTATTAAGTAAGAGCATTGTACATTTGTCTGTTTTGTCCTTTTTTGCTTGATACCAAAGTTTGTAATGTTAACTGATTGGTTTGGTTGATGACTTAAAACTGAAACATGATTAAAAAAAAAAAAAAACATTTTTTAAATAATTTGGCAAAATAGCATTAACCAGTAACATCATCTGCTTCATGATTGGTATTGTCCTTTATGTGTGCTTATGCCTGTTATGTCTGATGCACCCATTTGCATTAGTAAATCTCAGTGTTTCGCAGCATGCATGTGACTTTGTCTACATTTGTGCATTTATTTCTGCAGGTGTTTGAGAGCTATAGACAGCGTGAGTGTGTGTTTGTGGGAATCAGTACCCTCTGGATCTGAAATAGCACTGTGTGGAGGTGAGGGGGGATGGGAGCTCTGAAGCACAGGCATGGAAACGTGCAGATCCTATTACAGGATCATAATATCACTGAAAACTCTGCGCTCTGTGCTCCATCCTCTCCGCTGCACTTGTTCGGCTGCTCACGCCATCCTCTCTGCCGCATTCTCCAACTCCATCTCCACCAGTACACCCAGTGCCGAAGCTCCGGCGTCACACCCGGTCCCTCATGTGCCGTATGTGTTGAGTGTAGGATTGGAACAGAACGTACAGCAGCCCTGACATATTTCCAGACTCTGCTCTGACAACTCAGTCAGAGCTCTCCTCCCGAAAGGTCTCTGCCTTATTTTTTCCATTAATTCCACCGTTAATTTGTCCGGTGCATTGTGTCAGACACTTAGCTACTGGATGGAGCTGTAACCGGGATATAAGTTGCACTTCTGAAGGCGTCCTTTATAGGTGTGCTTCTGCCAGCCATTTTGTCGAATAAAGCCCGTCTTGCACCATAGACATTTTTTGACGCTGTGTTTTTTCCTCTCCTTGGGGAGTTTTCACTCAGGGTCATTGCTCAGCGCTGGTGCATTAGGGAGCAAAGAGACAGGTTGTCTGTTTATGAATGTCTCTTTGCGTGAGGGAACACTGTGTGCTGCCCCAGCACTTCCTACTGAGGAGAATTCAACATTCCCCTCTTTTACCTTCTCTCTGGCTCCTCCTGTTGTCTCCCTATGGTTAATATATCCAGGTCAGGAGCCAGTGTACAGGTTGTCCAGTCACTGTGGTTAAGGTAAGTTGCAACTGATAAGCATAAAGGATCAAAGAACCAAGAAGTGGTGAAGATCTTAGTAGCTATGTTGTCTCTTTGGTTGTGTCTCATCATAGTTCTTATTTCCCTATGATGTAAACACAAATTTGGACACTAGAAAGGGCCTTCAGTCCTCTAAACATTTCAGATGCTGTTGATTCTTTGATTTAATTACAGTGTAAAAAAAATTAAATAGTTAAATAATTAAAAAATCTTCATTAATCAACAGCCTCACTAAATAGCATGCCATTGTGCATATTTGTTAGCTAAAACTGATATAAAATATGTGCTTTGTCAGTAGAAAAAAAACACTTAATTGAGGACATGATGCTAATATATATTATTTTAAATGTTTATTTATTTTGTATGCATGTATGTATACACACACAGAATCGCACACGTATATATGTGTGTGTGTATATATATATATAAATATATATACATACATTTTATATATGTATGTATGTATATGTATATATATGTATGTATTATATATAATGTATGTGTGTGTATGCATGCATACAACGTAAATCTTGAAAAAAAGTTGTAAAATTGAATTTAAATAAAAAAGAATTCCTGAATACTAAATGGTAAGTGGATGATAATAATTAGGGATATGCATATGAGTGGCATATCTATACTTATGATGTTTTCTGGGAATTTCTAGTTGTATGTTTCAGTGCAGTAGAATGATTTTGACAGTGGGACAGCACTGGCATAGAAAATCCCTGGCCGGAGTACTTTTGAACTAGGGAGCAGAAGGATGCACGCTTTTACCTTTCACGGTAAAGATGAAAGTAAAACGATGGAACGAAGCATAAGCAGTCAGAGGCACAATCAGAAGGAATGTGTAGGGTGGGGCGGCAGTGGCATTTAAGCGCTGCAGACAGTCGTATCCACTCCTCAGCGTGAGTCACAAGGACGCGTTCAGCTGCCGTGGCATTCCTCTGTGTGGATTACTGTGGGAAACTTTATTTGCTAGAGACTTTCTTGAAAGCTTCAGACAATGGCATACAGTTCTAGGGCCATTCTGGGTGAGTTTATAGCCACAGTGAAAGACTAAACAGTTTGTGGTACTCCATGGTTTTTGCCTGCTTGTTTTTTTTTTTTTTTTGCAGTTACATATTTATCTGCCTCTTTGAATCACTCGGATCCGAACACAAATGCAACTTTTTGGTTGCTTAGTGTAAGATGCTATTTTTATTATTGGAGTCATTCTTAGACTCATTTTCTGTTACTCATCCTTCAAATAACCTCTCGAAAACAGCCTGAAATAGCATCCTGAGCTTTCGGGCAAAACTCTAGTCTAACATTTTTATGGATGTTACCATTTTAATTTGAATATTTCAGCTATCTTTTGTGTTCATGTCACTGTTCTTTTATTCATTTATTTATTGGGTTATTTTTTCACTTCAAACTTGTTTTAGTGATCATCTCCTGGTTTTTTAATTTAAATATCTAATATAGATATTTTTTAAACTCAAAATGTTATTTTTTTAATTCACTCTGAACTAGACCGCATGTGACTGTAAATCTTGTTTACTTGTTTATGATCCCATCTTATGAATTATTTGCGTGCTCTGCATGTAAACGCCATGCTTTGAAATGCACATCCATCTCCAGCAGACGTAACCTGTTTTTCTCTCTAGCTCATCGTTTATTGTTTTAGAATCATTGTTTCAGAAACAGCGCAGTGAAAGAAGAGAAACATTTCTTTCTTTAACTTTCCTCAGCCCCTCTTCTCCCCCAAACTCCCTCTCTCTCTCTTGCTCTCTTTGTCAACTCTTTGGGTGGATTCCCAGCTGACTGTGTTTGTCATGGTAACAGGCAGCAAGGCAACAGGCCCAGCCACTTGCACTTCCTGAGTGAGAAGAGCAGCCTGACAGATCTGCGTCTGCGCAGAGTGTATGTGTGTGTGTGTGTGTGTGTGTATGCAGGCAGGGCCAGGGTGCGTGAGGCTGTCAGCCTGTATTAGGTTCAAGCACACTGCAATGCTGCCTACCGCTACTGGGCTTCACTTTATGCTAATGAGGGGAGGCCTCAGGAACGGGCTTCCTTCTCTTTCTGTCTCTCTCACTCACTCCTAACTGCGTGTCTCTGTGCTTTCCATGTGAGCTAGAGAGAAGACTGATCTGTTGTTTTACACGTTTTACTCAGTAACCTTTATTTTGACCTTAAAGTTGGTGTGAAATCAAAATCCACTTTTTACTTTCTTAATCCATATTCATCGGCGTTTTGTGAATGATTCATTGGAACGCTTTATTCTTTATTCTATCAGTCTTCATAATGTTTCATGAATATAACTTGTGAAACAGCTTTCTTTCTCGCTGACATCACCAAGTCCTCTTATGGACAGTCAGTTAAACACTATTACTGGTTGTACTGTCTTAAAGGAACAGTCAGCATTTATCTTTATTAAAAAGTTTTACACCTAAGAAGTTTTATTTTTTTTAATATCTATTTGAAATGATGTACACAAAAGGTCAAGACCTTGATCATATTATGAAATTCTTTTGCTCATCTTGTCACATGATCTTATTCCGAAGATTTATGTGACAATCACAGGAATAAATTACATTTTAAGAACTATTACAATACAATAACTGTTAAAAATGCAATTTCTAATAGCAATGCATTCTGGTTGAGTATGAAAGACTTCTTTCTAAAATGCAACCGACCCCAAACTTTTAAATGTTAAGGTACGTTGCTTTAAACTATTAAAAAGGGGTGCAAATGCTGTTTAAACATGCTTGAATGTCACAGAATTAATAAAATGTATTAATGTAGCACAACTGGAAAATTACGGTGCAATAAGTTCCAAGATTCAGTTCTCTGGAAGAAACATCCTGATTAAATGTACGGTATAATTTGAATGCAGTGAAATTCGCTTTGGATAAAAGCAGCTAGCAAATGAGTAAATTAAATTGAAATTACTTCTTCAATACATGACAAAAACATTTCATCAAAGGATCTTTTTTTCTAAAATAGCTCCCACATCTAAGTCACGCTAAGTTGTAAGCGCAGTGAAGCGTTCCAGTGTACAACTTCAAGTTTTTCAGTCCATCTCTCTCCTGAATTAGTGTACTGTAATGTTACGGTGGCTCATGTGATCTGTTTTAAATCTCGTAGCATGAATCTAGTCCATAGTAGATGAAAACACAGCTGCCTAACATTCAAAGCTCAGCATAGGTCACACACACTCTCCTCCTCTCTGTCCCCCTTTTCCACTGAACGCTCAGCTGGATCTTGTCTTCCTGCAGCCAGCATGTGTTTAAGCAGGGAGTGATCAGGGCTTTGCGCTCGTGTGACACATTCTTACCGTGAGTACTTACTGAAAGTCTGACACACATTTGCCTCCCTCCTCGCTGCAGCACGGCTCAGGAAGGAGTAGTCAGAACTGTATTCCTGTAAACACTCCTGCGGTAGCAGCTCATGCAGTACAGTTATTTCCAGCGGTACGTCTTTCCCCGTAACTCGAGGGTGAATTCTCATGCTTGGGTATTGTTGTCGTTAATGTCCTGTTCGAGATGCTGTGATTGCGTTAACATCGTGTGTACATCTGAGTGTCCTCCTATATTGTTACCTTATCTGTTTGGCACAGTTAACGCGAGGCATTTTGGTCTCTTTGCGACGAAGGCTCAAAGACTGTACTGACTCTCACCCCAGCAGCGGCACCGAATGCTAATATGACAACAGCTTGCAGGCCAATGTCATAGCAACCGAGCTTCAAGCCACAAATCTGTGTATCGCAACAATTTCTTGTATTTTTAACCAAGTCTGTTTGGTTAACTGGGTCATGCCAACTGTTGTATTCATCTATTGTGTATATAGTTTTGAACATGTTTTTATGAAAATGCCCTTTTATAAAACACTATTACAAGTTTTTTTTTATTATTATTATCTCTTTTAAACATAAAATTGCTGTTTTTCTGAATCATCAAAATGCTGAGTCAGGATTTGAGTGCTATTCTAGTCCTATTTCCCCTGGCGCTTTCTGTACTTTCCTAACATCTTTTTCACCATGGTTTCAAATAAAGGCAGAAAACTCTGATACACCATAGGCCCCGCCCCCAAACTCACGTCATTGGTTGAGCCAGTGCTGCTATGTTGGACTGCTCTGAATTCTCAAACAAACAGGGCAATGTTTTGATAGTCAATTTTTATACTTTTCAGCAGATTTAATGCTGCCATCAAATGCACCTAAAAAACATGTCAAGCATTCTTTTTTGTGACATCACACGTTCAGTAGTCAAAAGTAGCCTAAACAAAATAATGGTAACACTTCACGTTAATGTTCATTAGTTAACATTGGTTAATAACATTAGTTAACATGTACTAATGAAAAACACTTCTAGGTTGTATTGTTATTAACTAATGTTATATAATGTAAATAAATACTGTTTGTTCATGTTAATACATTAACAAATGACGCCTTATTTTTAAATAATTATTCCAAAATAATTATGTTGTGAATGATAAACCCATCTGAATTCAAAACTATTACCAAAGTTTATAATTAAAATAGATATCATTATTATTTTATGTTGTCTCTATATTGTAAATCAGTGTTTCCACCGTTTTTCAAGTCAACACTCCCATTCCAATGTCACATTTCACCTACTCATCTAAAATACCTAGTTTCCCGCTTGTAAATACAACTTCATTCATGTGTTCATAACTTATAAATTTGACATTTTGAACTTCACCTGAAGACCCCATAACCTACAGTACAATTGGTTAACTGCATGCTACTGTCATGAAGAAAGTATTTTGACGTAGAAAGAATTACGCACTTAGACCTTTAACTTTTACCTCGGTTTCTAGAAATGTGTGTGTTTTTACCATTTAGTTATTTTTCTGTAGATCAAGAGATTTATATGGAACTAGTGCTGAGTCATAGTTGAGATAAACAGCAGTGAGTCATAAAGGTAATGAGTGGCTGTATGGCTAACACTCTTTCTGTCTCTCTTTACTTCCTAAGCAGATATATGTTGGGTAAAGGGGCAAAGCGGAAACTAGATGAGGATGAAGAGGGGCTGGAAGGCAAAGCGTTGGCGGCAGGGCCCGGAGCGACTACCGAAGGGCTCTCAAAGGTCTCCTACACCCTGCAGAGGCAGACCATCTTCAACATGTCTCTGATGAAGCTGTACAACCACCGGGCCCTCACCGAGCCCAGCTTGGAAAAGCGGGTTCTCATCAACAACATGTTGAGGCGCATCCAGGAGGAACTGAAGCAGGAAGGCAACCTGCGGCCGCTCTTCTTCCCCCCTTCCCCTCCCCCCGATGACCCCATGGATGAAGGTTTCCGCGAGGCGCAGCCTGCCTTCAGCGTGTTGTCCATGGTATCTCCGCCGCTGTCCCAATCACCGGCACTCTCCTCTCCGGTCCTCACATCGCCGTCGCCAGGGCTGTCAAGCCCAGCGCCTTTGGAGGCCTGCCTCACCCCAGCTTCGCTTTTAGAGGAGGACAGTGTCACGTTGGCTCCTCCTCTTCCGCCAACTCTTCCCAGACTCCCGCCATCTGTGGCCAGAGACAGCTTCTCCTCTGCCCTGGATGAGATTGAGGAGCTCTGTCCTTCACCCTTACCTGCAACTACATCAGCTCCTGGTGCTACCTCCCCCTCGGCCCTTACAGTGTCCCTCCAAATGCCGTTGTGTCCCCCCAGCTTAAACTCAGGGGCCTTGGACTCCAAAGACTGCAGTAAGCCCTGCAGCACAAAGCTTGAAGGGCTGGTCCGGCTGCCCGAGGAACGCTCTGCTGTCCCTAACTCGCCAGAGACTCTCCCTCCTAACAGCCTGGACATGAGCACCTCACCCTCCGCCTCGTCCTCGGGCTTTCTTACGGACCTGGCCCTGGACGACATCCTCTTTGCAGACATTGACACCTCCATGTATGACTTTGACCCCTGCACCTCGTCCTCTGGCACGGCCCCCTCAAAACTGGCGCCCATGGTGACAGCGGACGAGCTCCTCAAGACTCTTTCGCCCTACAGCGGTGGTGCTCCTGCTGTCAGCTCGAACCAGCCTTTCAAAATGGACCTCACCGAACTGGACCATATTATGGAGGTGCTTGTGGGATCATGACCAGGTTTGGAAGGGAACTGGGGAAGAAAATCAAAACCAATCAAAGAGTTTTTAAATATGAACTAAGATGAAAACTGAAGAATCACTTTGTGCGTGGTTGGGGGCTTTTTGTTTTGTTTGTTTTGTTTTTAAAAACAAAAAGAAATTGTCCATTTTAATGGTGATGTTGCCCAGTACTACTTCTCAACACTGTGCATGCACTGTGCTTGCCTTTCCCAAAAATGAACATGAAGAAATCTTACGGAACACACTTTGGCTTCTGGCAGATCTGAGTGCCTTCATCATTTAAGACCACTTGCTAAATTCCTGTTTGTTTGTCTTGCCACATTTTCCTCATCATCACTTCAAATCGAACAAGATGGATTATCAGAGGAGTAGCATCTCTCTTTTCCCTCCTCAGCATTCAGGTGCAAGAATGTGCAACGGCAGCCTATTTTCATATTTTTCTTTCATTTTCATGAAGCACAATGAGAGCAACTTGGTTATTTTATGTTAGCGTTTTTTCTATTCAAAGCTGTTTTATTGCTTTTTAGTAATATTTAAACTAGTCTGTTAATATGTGGTCGTTTTCGTCTGCTTCCATTTGAACGTTTATTAAAGGGATAGTCCACCATTTACTCACTCTCATGTATTTCCAAACCTATGTGAGTTTCTTTTATATTTTAGGATATTTACATTTTTTGGTCAATGGGGTCCAATGTTGTTTCACACCCTGTTTACCTTTTTAAAAATGGCTTTTTATGTTTCACAGAAGAAATAAAGTTACACGGGTTTGGAACGCCATGGTGAGTAAATGATGATTAGATTTTAATTTCAGGTGAACTATCCCTTTAGCATCCAATCAGTGAAACATATACATTTATGAAATATACACATTGATAAAATATACTTTACCGGATTATTTATACACTGATGTGTGTAGTGGTCAGATATTTACAGTCAACCAACCAAATTTCTTGTAATCTGCCATAACGGCTCAGATTCCATGTGTTTACATCTCAGCTGGCAATAAGTGAACGTTTGTTCTGATGCACATTGTTTTACAGATACATTTCTTTGACAAGCCAATGCTAAAACCCCTTTATGCTACAAATATGTATGCAATCAATGCATTTTCAGATCGGTAATAAGCAAACTGTCAACTTTTCTCAGCCATTTCCTTTTTATCTGTGTCAAGGCATTGTCGTAACTTCTCTTTTTTGGCCTTTGTTTTGGCTTTATATCATCACTCAGTGAGTGGCTGGTTCAGTTTTAATGCTACACTAATGCACAACAAGAGGGTCTATGCATGTCTGTTCATGCAAAATTGAAAAGAAAAAAAATGTACCAGGCAAGAAAGTCTATGGTTGCTATTCATTTTTATTTTTGTTAACCATTTCCATCATCATCATCATCTGTTTGCCAAACATTTCTTTCATATACATCTCTCATCAGTACAATGGTACATTTCTGTTAACATACTAATGCATGCAGGATTTTAGCTCATAATTGTACAGATGTCAGATGATTTTTGTATGGTTTGGTCTTATTTTATCTTATTTATACCATTGTTTGTTTGAGTTTTATTAATAGTGTCTGTTCATGTTCCAATCAGACCCTCTCTCTGTTGTCCTGCTGGGTTTTAGTGTCGTTTGGCCAGTACAAATGGTCACATTACACTTACGTGGAGTTTAGTTGTTCACAGGTGTGATGGGAGAGTATTCTGCATGTATGTGCAATAGACAACACAGTATAAACAGTTGGTATATAAACCACAGATGTTGTTCAGATTAGATTTGGAAGGATTCTTTTATATGCACCTGACATAAAAGGAAAGGGACCATTTATCATATCAGCTGTATTAGTTTCACATGGTGTTTGTTGCACTAAACTAACTTACAATAATAATGTTAGATATACATACCGACAAAAACTGTGCATAATATGCCTTCCTGGTAGAATCAGTTAAAAAACTACAGAATGCAATGTCAGAGAGGGTGTTTATTTTTAAGTTAAATATTATTTATCATGTAAGTGTGACCATTAATAATCTGGGATTTGAACTTCCTGTCACAGAGACCTAACACAGGTGACAATTTAGATTGTTGCCGCCCAGAGTTCAAAAGAGAGATCGTCTGAGAATTAAAAACATGAGTGAATGAGAGCCGAGCGGACAAATCTATGGAATCAAAACTATGATTAATATTACTTATTATAGGATTTTTTTTTTTTTTTGGATTTGGAGTGTTTTGTTATTTATTTTTGTTTCCTGTGTAAATATATTTATTTTTGATGTTAATCTAACATCCAGATTGTAATTTGTACAGAATATGAGATAGGAATGTATTATGCTTATGGGAATGTATCACTGCTTATTAATTGGGGTGGAAGCCATTTTTTTTGTCTTGTTTTAATAATGCATTATTTTGTGTCTGTTTAGTTTCTTGTATTATAATTTGGGGTGGTGTTTGTGCTAGTCGTCTAGGTCAACACTCCCTGCCCCTATTTAATTAAGTATTTAATGTTTTATATATTTCAGATTGTGTGCAAGGGAAAGGTTTGTGAAGCAATACTTTATTCTCTACAAACTTCAGAATTTCATTCTTCCAAAGCCTATTTCTGGGAAAATCTTTTTGATAACCCTCAATGCCAAATGGAAAAAAAAAAGAAAGAAAAAAAAGAGAAAGGCAGCATGAGTTTTGATGACAATGGTTGTTGTTTTATAATGATATCTCACT
>JAUMHP010000063.1:10549065-10565839 GCA_032361065.1 Enteromius trimaculatus
TAATAATCATTTGAAAGATCATTTGCCACTAAAAACTGGATTAATGATACTGGAAATGTAGTTTTAATCACATAAATGACATAGCATATATATTCAAATAGAAAGCAGTTTTTTTGTTTTTTTACACTGATTTTGCTGTGTTTTGGATCAAATAAATGCAGGCTTGGTGAGCGAAATAATTTTCTTTAAAACATTAAAAATCTTACTGTTCAGAAACTGCCAGTGAATCTATGTGTGTGTGTGTGTGTGTGTGTGGACACAGTAGGCCTAAATATATTAATACCCTTATCAACATTAATATTCTTATTAAAAAGGCATGTGTATGGTTTTGTTTCACCATACATATTTTGATTTTACTTGTTGATTGTATCTTTACAATGCAGTCTAAGGCAAATGCATGAGTACATTAAATTTAGCTGCAAGTAAATCATCATTAAAGGAAGTAGTAGTAAAGTAAAGTTAAAAGTAAAGTTCTCTCACTTGAAATACAAAATCAAAATAAACAAACCTTCTCACATAGCACATTTGTTTTATATTGCAAAAATTAGTAACACTGTCTAGGTGTAGAAAACAAAAGTTGACCTGATATGTCTAAAGATATCCATGTTCCCTTTTGGTGAAGCACAGATTCTCTAAAATGGAAGCATTTTAAAAATCTTCTCCAACAAATCAATTTTTCTTGATCCAACTTATTTTTGGCCAATTAATGGCAACTTTTGAGCTAAATGAACGCCATGCGGTGCAAGTGTCAAATTGCTGTATGTCAATCCTATAATAAAGAGCCACAAGTCCAAGGTATAACCAAATACAGTGTCCAGTTTCCTTTTGATCTTGCTCCAGAACCCATGCATTGTCTTTCAACCTTCCTGAAACACTTCTGCCTCGTGCTTCAGCTGCACCAGCTGAGCTGCTCACTTCTCTGCCTAATGTGCCTGCATTAAACTGTGGTTAACCAACCAGAGACACAGGAACACAGATGCCTTTGTGTATTGAGAGCTGTATGGTTAACAGTATTAGATGCCCATTTGCTGTTTTATGAATCTTTTATCAAGTTAGTTTAAGGACAGGCCACCATCGCCTGCTTGACAGCACCATCAAGTGGTCATTGGAAGCCGTTTTAACTGCAAAAAAGATTTTCTTCCTCCGTATTTTTGTCATTCTTTAGTTTTAATGTCTAAATGTTCGAGATGCTTTAACTTGAGAAGCAAAATATCTTAAAAATGCAGTGAGATAAGAAGAAAAATGTGTACTTAATTGTTTTTCGTTCTGTTACGTTCCCCAAATAAGATTCACATTTGCTCTCAAAACTATAGTGATGGAAAGGGTAAAACCAATGAAAGGTTTGTCAGGGCCATTAGGACAGGGGCATCAAATTCAGTTTCTGGATGGCCACTGTCCTATAGAGTTTATCTGCAGCCCTAATTAAACTCACCTTAACCATCTAACAAAGGTCTTCAGGATTACTTCCAGGCAGGTGATTTAGAGCTGTTTTGGGCTACACTCTGCAGGACAGAGGCTCTCCAGAAGCAAAGTTTATGCTTAAAAAAAGTTGTTTATTTTTTAACCCTAATGCCAGACTTTTTTTTTTTGTCTTAAGCTTAAATCAGTCAATATGTTATATGTATTTTTCCGAAACAAAGCTTGTACTCTTTAATCCCTTTGCTTCTGTGTTTAAGTAATTGTAACTGGAAAACAAGATTAAAATAAAAATCAACTGAGGGAGAAGATTTTTTTTTGCAGCATTAGTAGTTTAGCACAGGCTTCACAAAGGAAAGTACACCGATCCTGGTCATATCTATGAGTCAAAAATGATGCAACAAACTATTAAACATAACAAGCAGCACAGTATGATTACTAGCAGCTTATAAAAGCTGAGTGCACATTCCAACACTCCCACTCTCTCAAGGAAGTTCAGCTCTGAGGCAGAGTTGGATTATTATTACTGGTGACATCATGCAGCTGTTGCTGATTGGACAGTTTTGCCTGGAAGCAACATCATGTTTAAATATTTGTGAATGTCTGCATTAATGCATCTAGTATGCATGATTAATTATGCATTACTCTGTGTGTGTGTAGATGGTGTGACGGCGTACAGGCAGTCAAATCCCTTTCTGACTTATCATTATAAACAATTCTAAACTCTAAAAATCTATTTAATACTATTTAATTATTTTCTATTAGAAATCAAACCTTTTAAGGGTCATCCAAACATAACATTTCTGAAGATGTACTCACCCTCCGGCCATCCAAGATGAGTTTGTTTCTTAATTGCATTATTATTAATAGCACTGCAACACTTGCTCACCAGTGGAGTAAATGGGTGCCGTCAGAATAAGATTCCAAACAGATATCAACATCCTGTGTATTGAAAAGTGTTCCTACCTATGGAGTATTTTGATCAGCTTTTTGGACTCTCATTCTGCAGGCACCCATTCAGAAGATCTATTAGTGAACAACTGATGTTATAATAAACCTATCTTGGATGGCCTGAGGTTTAGCAAATGTTCAGCTGATTTATATTTTAGGCTGTGCTATTGTTTGTGAAATTAGCAAGCAATATCTGAGCGTAAAACCGCAGCATTTTTTTCCCAACGTTTCGCACTGGATACTTTTATCCTTAAATTTCCTTCATAGTCTGATTTAATTCTTTGTGAATTTTGAACGCTTTGAGGGGATTCACTTCACATTAAGCACGCTGTCCACACAGCGTTAAATATTGAGCGAGCGTGTCGTTTGTTTTTATAATTTCTCTTGCCACAGGTGCTGTTGGCAGCCCGAGCTGGGAGACCTCGAGAGGTAACTGCATTTTGATGAGCCGTCCAATGAGTGAACAAAGCAGGCTGGAGGCTTTAGTCAGGCAGGCTAGTTTATTTCATCACTTGTGACACAGAGCATGCACACGGATAGTCAACACTCCCCAGCCTGCCTTTGTTTCTGGCCAAATCTGAATGTTTTCTACCAGGACAGGCTGCTTTCTTCAAGCTCTTGCATGCCTGTCCTTGTGAAAGCCTCTTTCTCATTCGCCCTTGTGCCATATCCTTTCTCCACCGTGCCAAATCCAGAAGGAAATTGCTTGTTTGTGAAGTGGCAGAAAGAAAACAACAACTTGATTCAGGGGTTTAAAGGTCCAGGTCAGATACTTTCCTCTAACGTTCAAGGATGAATGGATGGCAGTCTGTTGAGATATGGAAGGGGCATGTTCTGCATTACTCCATGTTCTTAATTCACATGTTTTCCGGGATCCCCTTTCCCCCCTCAAACGTTTTAGCGGCACCACAGAGTACAAAAGCAAATTCACCTTTTATTCAGCGCAGGTTGAATATTCTGAGATGTTAAAGCAGTGGAGGTCAGTGTTTAGCATGCTTCTCGCTCCCTGAAGTACTAAAACAAGGTTTGAACCAGGGTTCATGGAAGCACATTAAAATGTTTTGCATTCTGAACAAGATGCGCACCAAAGCCACAGCCTATAGACCTTGCTGCATATGCATTAGGCTCTGTGCGACAAAAGCTCAAGGCTCTTATTCACCACCCTGAGGTCTTCAGGCGAGGCCCTCGGTATGAAGGCCTTGTTCTCGGGTGTGCTGGTGGGGCCCAGATGCACTTAATGGTGTGAATCAGTAGACCAGTGATGTGATGAGTGTACGGATGATCTCACTCCTTACCCTTTGGCATCTCCAGTCTCCTCGAGGCGTGTATGATGAACATATGAAGAGTTCAGACGCAAAAGCCTCCAAATACATCTGATGTTTTTCTTTAGAATTAACATTTCTTTCTGGCTACTTTGTATAGGTTTCTATGTAAGCACTGCTACTTCTCAGTAGCTTGAGCCTGGCATTTAGCACATTTGAAGAGAAGGTACTTGAGGAACATATATCATGTGTGGAGAGCATTCGGTCAGTATCTTTATCTCATTTTTGACCAAGACGGCTTTTAGAGGCTTTTGCTTCTGAACTCTTTATATTTTACCCTTGAACACTCGAATGCAATTAACAGTTAGTTTGTCTGTCGTCATCCAAACTGGTGTGAAATAATCAAAAATAATGACTGAAGAGATAATACTTATATATATGTATATATATATATTAGAAAATATTCACATGTCTATATTTATATTCATGAAATTGATATTATAGATAAATATATTTAATATATAAACATAACATATCTTTCTGAAATATTTACATGCGTGTGTTTGTATTTATATATACAGCAGTGCACAGTACACACACATATTTTATGAAAACAACATTTTTATTTTGGATGCAATTATTGGTGAAATATTTACATAGGTTGTCACTAGATCTTTGAATTGCCTATTATGTAATAGTAATATTATATTTAAATTATTTATGGTTCTCACACTTTAATAATAATTTTCTAAATGAATACAATTATTAATAATCAAACTGGCCGGCAAATGTAAAAAAGTAGGGGGAAGAAAACAGAAGATGAGCAAGATTGAGAAAATGTACAATGTAGAAATTCAATAAGAATTTACTATTACATTTCTGCATTTAGCAGTCGCTTATCCAAAACAATTGAGGAATAGAATTAGCAAGTCATTATAAAGAAGCAAATAGACACAGGAAGTTTCAGGCATTGTTCAAAGTGAATGCTAGCTAGACGGGAGAGGTTAAGCATATTTGATTATGTTGATAATAAGCCTTAGAAATTTGCCTATGAAACGATACAGTCATTTTTATAGAGTTAATGTTTAAGTTGATTTGTAATACATTTTGAGGTAATAATTTTAACTTGGTGGTGACAAATTCATGCATATGCACTGTGCACCAAAACTGCTGTCTTAATATAAACTCAAAAGCATGCACATGTGTCACCAGCAAAGCAAGCCTGGCTCTTCAGGGGGGTCTGGGAGGGCTTACCCAGCCTAATTATGCTCTTGGCCCACCCTGGCACCCACCACCCACCTGCTGCCTTAATTTTCCAGCCCACCCTGAAAGTCCTATAGCTCACATTCTGGAATTACACTTCCAAGAAAAGTACAGTGAGGTTTTGGTATAAGTAATTTGCGCAATTTAGCTTTATCAACAATTAACACAATATTTGTATACTTGTCGTTAGACTAAAAACTATTGTTTTTAATGATTTTCTAATCATTTCTAGCTGTAGTTCATGTTTTGCTTGTGTTTTCCCCCAATAAATGTTATTAAATATTGTGTAAATTTTACGGAGAGAAAAATTTCATACCTGCAAACCAGCATTTGGTCAAAAATAAGCTATGCTCCACTACACAGTAGCTAAATTTAGTCTGCACTTTATATCTATTCAGGCACATTTTAATGCATAATTTGTTCACATTTTATTTACATTAACAAATCACATATCAGGATTTTAAATGTTTCAGGAAAGGTCCTGAATTTGGTTTACCTCAGGCTGTCAAACTAACTTTTTCTAAAGGTCAGGCACCTCCTTCACTGATCATTAACTGAAAAGCCAGCCCTTGTACCGCTTTTTCTAAGTCTTATTTAGTGTAATGAGATGTGAAGGTCTACTTGTTTTCATATTTTCCAGTCAGTTTTTGTTTACTTCTGCCCCCTGCAGGATTATGTCTAAATAGCAACCATTATTGTGAAGACACGGAGACTTCACCTCACATGAGCACATTTAGTATTTAATCAATGTATTAATCATATATAACATCCTGAGGTGATAATACATCCGAAAAAATTAAAGATCTGTTATCAGTTCATCTTCCTTTCGTTCCATATCTGAATGATCCTTTGAATAATGTTGATCTTAGTCGCTACCCATTCACTTTGACTGCATGGCCAAAAATATAACGGAACTGAATCTGTATGGTTATCAACATTATTGAGATTTTGTGTTTACAGAATATAGAAGGTGATACAGGTTTGGAAACTGGAGCAATTTGACTGGGCCCACCCTTCAAACACTTTGAACGAGCGTGTATCTTTGCTTATTTTCAAATCGTTTGCTAATAATCATATTAAATAAGCTGTTTTGGTGAAATATATTACATGTAACCGTAAACATCTTTATTTAGCTGATAAATTGCCATGTACTCTATCCTGTTCCTGCCTG
This sequence comes from Enteromius trimaculatus, assembly GCA_032361065.1. Classification (NCBI taxonomy): domain Eukaryota; kingdom Metazoa; phylum Chordata; class Actinopteri; order Cypriniformes; family Cyprinidae; genus Enteromius; species Enteromius trimaculatus. The sequence goes on from JAUMHP010000063.1 coordinate 10,555,129, forward strand.
TCGTTTCCCTTCTGCTCGGCGGTCTTAACACTTCTGTGTGACTGAGACTCAGACAGTAATGGGAAAATGTTTTGAGCGTTTCACACACTCACAGAGCCGAAGCGTTGCGTTCTCAGGCGGCGTGGCCATTAGGCTGGCTGCCGACCAGCAGACCTGTCACCCTTGTTTAATGTGCCTCACTGGGCGTGTTTGTGTGCAGACTCCACGATGGGCATTTCTGAGGAGGAGACCGGACTGAAACGGCATGCGAACCCACAGGCTGAGGGTTAATAGCATCTGCGCCTATTCTGCCACCTCCAGACGTCAGGAACACGCACCGTCACCCACTCAGCTTAGAGGGTCGCGTACAGAGCGCTGGATGCCGCTCTTTGACAATGTCAGCACCGATTTAAATGAAATTCTGCATGCGCTAATTGAGTGATCTCTAACCATCCACTCAAACCACCTGGGCAGAGCTCCAGCGGTCCGTTCATCTTCTCGGCGGTGGATCTCCGGCATGTCCTACTTTACTGTTTAATGACCCTCTGACAGAGCAGGACCGTGCCAAACAGCAAACAAAAGCGAGAGCTTTAAAACCCAGCGTGACCCAGATGATGCCCCCCTCTGTGCCCGCTTTCATTGTTCTGACAGGAGAAAGAAGCCGGGTTTCATTTGCATAATAAATGGGAATGAAACAGCACGAGAGTGTGCCGCTCCTCACCGTAAAACCGTGCCTGTTACAGCAGCATGCAAATGATCTCCATCATAATCCCATCATCATTCAAAGATTCGCTTCAGTTGATGGGAACTATGTAAACACAAATACACTTCCAGATTTGATATGAGAAATGATCCATATGCTCAGAAAACTTAAAATCTGCTTCTAATATTACTCTCTTCATAGATAAAATATGCAACCTACAATGTTGGCCAAAATAATTAGAATAAGTTGACATCTTTTGGATTTAGTCTGTCTCCGTTTGTTCTGTTCTGAAAAAAAAAAAAAGACTTTGTCGTATATATGACACGCAGGTGCTTGGCGTGCATATAACAGGCTGCGCAGTTTTAGCGTGCATGGAAATTTGTTGGCGTGCATATGATACGCATCTACCCCAAAACACTAATTCTTGTAGCATAAACAGGCTAAAGTTCATTTTTCAAAAATCAAAGTCCTGTGCTTATTAAACTATAAATAAAATAAAAAGGATCATCTAAAAATGTAATTATATTTAATTATGAAAAATTGCTGCCAAATGGGTAAAATTAGGTGGTTTGAAGGAAATTGGTAAAGGTTGGTAAAGATTAAAAATGGCAATAAATAAATAAAAATAAAAAGTATTTAAGGACTGAGACTTTCACAGAGTTGTAATGTAATTTAATAATTCTGGTTCTAAATATGCCAGATAATATTTGTTATATGAATTTTGTTACACTAAATGACATTGGATGTGTTTTTTTTTACAAAATAGTAGTCTTCTATAAATCAAGTTAAAAATGTATAATTATTGTTTGCTCAGATATTAAATCATATTAAACAGGACATGTTCTAATGTACAGAAACCAAATAAAAACAGTATTCAACAGTATTTTTTGTTCTGATGCTTAAAAAGTCTTTTTCATATATACATATAACTCTAATTTAACCCAAAATGGAAATGTACACTGAAGCTCTTTGTCAGCAGCACAATTTCTGGTGCAAAATGGCAAGGTTAAACGTCTCCTCGGTTGTATTTGGTTGCCAGGCAGTGGTCAAAAACATACCTGACAACAGCTATTCAGAAGTAGCCCAGATATTAGAGCTCAGGATGAGATGTTTTGTCAGATTGGGGCCTTTTATTTGATATGAATTATGTTTCTTGCAAGCCTCATAACATGTAGTCAGATGGGTCAGTTAAAGAGAGATCGTTCCTTTCATCCGGGCAGGGGACTAATTAAGCATACAAAACGCTATTTATTTTGAAACCCATATTTTATAATTGAAACTCATATTTGAATGGTGCTGACATAGACTCCCCCCCCCCTCATTAGCAGAGTTTAATTGCACAGCATTTAGGTGGTTTTGTGTGCATGTGTGGGCTTTAGATCGTCACAGACAATGTGCAAGAGCTGGGATTACAGTCATGTCACGCCAAGATTATTCTCCTTGCCTTATCCTTGCAGAAATATGATTATTATTGTCATTGTCATTTTTTGTTATTCCTGTTTATAGCGCGATTAAGTCCAGTCTTATTAATGAAAAACTCATCGGATGTCAGCTCCTGCTCATGGAGGATAAGAAAATGTTTATGAGACAGAGGGCAAAGCTGGGAAAGGTCCCTGAGAGATTTGCTATGTTTAAATACATGCCAGGCCTGAATAATTTTGTCTGCATGGATCAGAGATTCAAGTTTACACGATAAGCTATCATGGGCGTCTCAGGACAGCCTCACACTTCTGCAGATCATGCTCTCCGTCCTTGCGTTTATAGTGCAATTCATGTCAGAATTTGGAAGTGTGGCTTTAGACATGCTTGAATGTACATTATAGATATGTTATTGTATATGTTACATGTTTTCAAACAGTTAATTGTAAATTATGTACATAATAATTTATATATTATTACCTTTATAATATTAATTTTATAAAGGTGTCTTATTATTGTATATAGAATAGTTATAGTATACACACACACACACACACATATATATATATGTATTTGTGTGTGTATGTGTGTGTACACACAAACACACTTTGTGGTTGTGCCTCAAACCAGTGTGACGCTTTTATTTACATGTGGTACAGATTTAAAGTTTCATTTAAGCAACAACAGCATTGTTGCAGGATTCTTAATTTGCACCAGTTTAATTTGTAAAGTGCCAGAGATTCCCATGATCCTCATCTCTTGTGGTTCTCATCTCTGATTGCTCAAACCCTGATTTGGCTTCTTCTTATGAGAATATCAGACCCTCTTCTATAAAAAGACACTGGCGGCATTATCGTCTTATAAAACGGATTCAGAAACAAATTAAAAATTGTCATGTCTAATCTTCTTTGACCAAAAGTACCAAGTGCAAGTGGTACATGTTCTTAAATCTGTGGCCTGATCCAAGTTGTTTACAGCGCTAAGCCTCAGGAGGGATCTGGTTGCTCATAAATCTGGGGCTCTGATTATGTCGCAGCGGAGACGAGACACAAAGCCACACTCTCATTTTCACTTCCTTCTGACCAGGAGACATACATTTAGGTCAGATATATAGCCAGTTTGCCCTTGCATGTATAACGTTATATAATGCACATATACACTGATGGAAACTACACTCTAAAAAGGTCTGTAAGATTTTGTATACTGTACTTTTACAGGTGTTTTACCAGTATTTTGAGTTTTAACATGAAATGTCGATAAATTAGTAGATAAAGTCCCTTGTAATGAGCTGCCAGTACTTTTTCAATTATTTGTTTTTAACTAGAAGGAAATATCTTAATTTTATATCCAAACAATGTTTTATATAGTTGTAATGCTTAATAATGACTACTGAAGACTACTAAAGTCCATATCTAACAAAAATCAAGGCCAAAAAGTATAAGAAGTATTGCATATACCATCAAATCATGGCCCGTACAAATCCAATGTTTGCATAATATCTTGGTGTCTAAGATGCCTTCATCCTGATCAGTTTTGAAGGCATAATAGATTATGTCAATGAAAATAACACATTTATATGTAATATATTTCAGACATAAGTATTGTTTTTCCCTTTTATCTCTACTCGCACTTGATATTACAAAGTATTATAAGACTGTCTGGCACACAGCAGAATGTTTTCTGTAAAAGGGTGATTTTTAATCAATATAAATGCAAATAATATAGTAATGTGCAGATAGTATTTTTCAAATCTAGTTTTTTAAAATCTTTCTCTGGTGTTATTGTTCGGTAAAATAATCATCTTGTTTTTAAAAGCATCCAGCAAGTAATTTTGTCTTGATTTTGTTTATGGTACCTATATGGATTATGCATGTTGGTATAAGTGTAGAAATATCATTTAGATAAGGGATAATACACAGTAGCCCCAAAACTCACTTGAGCTGGTAACCCACATAAAAGTGTTTACATTTACCAAAATATCAATCCAGGCCGCATCTTTTAAAGAAAGGACTACTAATAATAATGTATAATAAATATTAATTTTAAATGATAGAAATCCAAAATGTTCTGTTCATTCAAAAATCTAACTGTAATTATTGTATTTAACTTAGCAGATATTGTTCTTTTTTTTTTTTTAATAGATAAATACATTTTTGAGACATGGTGTCTTTAGTTACAATTCATTTAATACGCGGTGGACATGCTGCATATGTGTGTTTGTTTGCATGTGTTTTTGTGTATCTACATATGGAAAGCCATGTTAAGCATCCCCATTTTAATTAGTGGACAGGATAAACATACATGTTTGACACACAATGCACCCCAGCTCTGCTCTTTTTTGAAATGCTGTGAGGAAGCAGCTGAACTGAGCAGCGCAGGGGCTTAGTGACCGATTACAGAGATTGCTGGTGCCATCCAGAGCCTGCAGGAGCACACGAGTCAAGTGGCCTGGCAGCAGGGCGAGATTTTTTTCTTGGGATTGTGTGGAATTATACCGAGTATTAATTCAGGTCCCTGCAGGATTCTGTGGGAGGCGACGGTTGGCCGGTCGTTACAGCGATGATAAGGATAAGGAGCAGCTGCTGATGCTCAGTTCAGAAACCAGATTAATCTGCCGAGACTCTGTATTAAAAAAATAAGGCACAGAGCAAGTTTGATTGAGACTTACGCTTAGGAAAAAATGAAGGGATCTGGATGTTATACGTAAGGGGTGGGGGGCAAACGGCTTGTTCCGAAAGCTGTTAAGATGGGATGAATCCAGAGCACTGGATATATCTCTATTTTCATCATAAAAAACACTCCCTAATCTATATTTGAGATGTACTGGATCTTTATCTGGGAAAGATTATTCTTTTCATGATATTTAACTGAAATAACACATTGTATATGGTTTTGTAGTGTTCCCCATAAGCAGCTTGGCAACTGCTTAGCTGAAGAATGTGTTACTGTTACTCTGCTTATATTTAGAACATGGCAAAAGGGCATGATAAGAAGGAAAACGTATTTTGTGTATCAGATGATGAGTATGTTTTATGTATATAATTTTTTAACACAATCTCAGTTGATTTAAAAACATTTTGGGTACAAAACAAATTTGTGGGGTAATGTTGATAACCATAAAAAATAATGTTCACTTTTATCTTCTTTTATTTAAAAAAATAAACAAACAAAAAACATCCATAAATCCCAAAAAAAGAAAATCCTGCTAATTTTAAAGGAATAGTTCACCCAAAAATGAAAAGTCACCATTACATCACTTGCTTACCATTGGATCCTCTGTAGTGAATGGGTGCCGTCAGAATGAGAGTCAAAACATAATCAAACCATCACAAGATTCATTCATTTATTTGTTATTGTTACTGAAAATGTCATTTTGACTGAATCAGGAGAAAAATATGCAAAGATGAAGCAAAGTTTATAAGAGAAAACTGTCCAAATCAGTCCTAAACAAATATGTTGGTGGATTTCGAGAGTTTAACAGGGGATGGATTTAAAAAAAAAAAAAAAAAAAAAAAGAGAAAGGCAGCATGATTTTTGATGACAATGGTTGTTGTTTTATAATGATATCTCACTGTCCCATGGTTCAGACCACACATTTGTGGAAGTTTAGTGTGGTTTCAGGATAGTGGCCACTGGGATTATACGTGTGTGTGTGTGTGTATGAGAAAGAGAGACAACATGTGGTGGAGGGTCTAAACCCTTTTTCTGCTCATTAAGAAAGGCTTTATCTTCAGGCCTCTGAGCTGTGCCTTTTTCTATGCAAACATATTCATTTTGAGAAAAATAACCCATCAACTGATGATCACTGTATTTGCATCAAGGTGTGGACTGTAGAATATATATAAAATATGGACATGTGTCTATGAATTTGAAACAGTCTTACTTTTCTAGTTTTATATCATACAATAAATGGATTAAAAATTACATTCTGTGTTTGTTTTCTTCTTCATACAAATGCATGCCGCTATTAAAGATTATTTAAGTGAGTTCATATGCTCTTAAAAATGATGGTTCTTAATAGGAGCTGTGGTTTAATCACATCCGTGAAAACCTTTCCAGTGCACGAAATGATTCTTAATAATGAAAACAGGTTATTGGGACTCTGTTCTTTCGAGAACTGTTCCATACAAACAGGTAAAGGTGTTTAATTTCTGAGTCATTCAGCTGCCCTGCATGAAGCAGTGGACATTTCTCCGCATCAACAGTTACCTCCATTTTGCACCCATGACTCATGAGCTGGTAGCAATAGTCTATTTCCAGTATTGGGGCCACACAGCTGTGTAGCAGGGACAGATTTAGCACGTGGCAGCGTCTGTGTAAAGTGTAGGGGGATGGCCGGCACAAAACATGGCCAAACTGATCTCAGGTCAGCGAGATTTTTTTAATTTTTTTTCGGTAGATCATGTTGCTTTTTATGAGAGTGGTGAGTCAGTGGATGAGTTGTAGGATCACTCACACTGACCATCTCACATACTAAATTTTCTTTACCTAAAACTACTCTAGTTTCTGTCTAACCTTTCACATTAACTTCATGCGGACAAAACTTTAATCCTGCGCTGTCATAAAAGACTTTTCATTTTCCTGCCCTTTATAATCAAGCTTCTTAACAAGTTTCATGTTTCATGTGCAGATAGCGGGTGAAAAATTTGCCTTCTCATACTGTATTGTTTTCAGTAAGCGTTATGGGGCCTGTGTCATAAAGCTGACTAATTAGCTGTTGTTGATATTTGTCCTTTCCCTTCAACGTTCTTTGTTGGCCCACTTTTATCCACATGAAGAAATGGGTCAAACCGAAGGGAAAAAAAGTGTGTTTCCTTACTGAACAGCTCACGGTAATGCATGACTGGAAGGTGCTGGAATGTTTGCAGTTTTATTAACGTGTGCACCTCGTCTTATTAACGTGTCGTTTTTAATCATTTTTAAAAGTAATACCTTTTGAAAGATTTTTCAGCTGTCAGACTTAATGTGTTGATTTATAAGTGTTTACAGGTATATTCACCTGACTTTTTAACCTCTTGACCTCTTGAGTAATAGCTACACTCAACGTTTCCACTTGAATATCTTGTTTCATTCGCAAACATATCAGATTAAAAAAGACATTGTGAAGTTTCAAATGAACTTTAATGGTATGTTTAATTTTGAGGAGGCCTCAAGCCTCTTCTTTTGCTCTGATAGTCCCAGACCAAAAATAGTCAATGGGCAAAAATACACCAGAGTGATTTTTCATTCACCTGTCCAAGGGGCCAGTGTCAAGACAAACCTTGAAATCGGGTCTCCATTAGCTATCAGTTATATCAAGTTCACACAAACATTAATATACTTAACTGCTTAATATACACATTCAGAAAAAAAGCCCAGTCACTGGGGCAGTATCCTGAGGTACAAAAGTTTATCTTATTATCGTATTTATCAATAAATAGTAAATAGTGCTTTAAAAAAACATATTATTATCTTTTAAAAAGGTACTACCCCAGTGACATTTTCTACTTTTTTTTCTGAGAGTGTGTAGTGTATATTAAAACACCATAATTTAATTTCTTTCATTTGATGAACTGTTAGTTTATAACAATAATGAAGAAATATTTTGAATTATCTGGACAATTAACACTTAAATTAACACGATTACATGAAATTTTGTCCAAATGTTCAGCTCTGTGTGTTACAAAACTAAAACAGACATTGATGTTAATTATAATGTAGTTCAAATAACATATATCACAGTATGATTTGGCACTAAGAAAAAGTTTTTTGAGCCAACGGGATCACTAAAGCAGACCTTATTTAAAGTTTAAATACAATTTATCAGCAAGGTCAAAATTATTCAGATGATTTTACTGAGTGCTTGATTTAATGTATAATATCCCTGCTACTCTTTCTCTTTTACTGAAGGGAAATAGAGCAGCTTGGACATTCCCCTAAATTCATCTGAAACAAAGTGCGGTTGAGTTAATGATGACAGAATATTTATTTTTAAGTGAACTATCCCTTTAAACTGAATGCGAGGAAAGTAAACTGCCCATGCAGCTGCATTTCTAATATGATTCTGCTCAGTTCACAGGCCATGAAGTAGACAGTCTTCCTTGTTTCTGTGGAGGCAGAGAGAAAGAGAGAGAAGAAAGATGAAGAAGAATGAGAGAGACTGCAAAAGCCTTGCTCTCCCCCTCCCTCTCCTCCCCTTCTCCCTGTCAGGTTGGCTTTGTGCAAATATCTGAATGATCTTGTTCTGCTGTGACCACGGAGGAAAGAAGCCACACCTACTCTCCGCCAACCACAAGCCCAGCTCAGCAGGCACACAAGCAGTTGCACGTTTATGTAACACACACACACACACACACACACACACATCAGCCCAAAGCTGCCCCCTCTGGCTGGAATTTGAATTGTGCACGACAGTGGCATCTTCACCCCTCCACTGAAGAATACATGGTAATGCTCTATTTACAGATACTACATGTTACTGGTGATTACAACTAATCATTATCACTCTATAAATACACATACACTCATTGATCTGCAGAATCTGTCTGTTACAGATCATGAATCAAGCATTTCAACACGGAAAGATATTCATTAGATTAATATCTGACATTCAAGAAGACGTAAAATTACATTTCAGTGTTCATAGAGTCAAACATTGGCATTGTTATAATCATGCTCTGCTTGAGCAGTGGGACAATTTGAAACTACGTCCCCATGCTTGCTCAGGCATACCAAATTACATTTTTGAAATAAGTGTTTATGGGTATTCCCCCATTGTGGGATCCTTCAAAGCAATCATGCAATAACCAGGTTATTTATTTATTTATTTATTTATAAAGTACTTAAAGTATAAACAAGGCTATACATTGATTTCCCTCTAAAATTCTGAATTTGTATTTAATTTTTAAATATCAGAATCAGCCTATTATTATTTGGGGAAAGCAATGCAGAATTCTGTAAATTCAATAAAATTATGCATAATGATTTAGCAATAATAAATAATAATTCATGTAAAATGTAATAAATTAATAAAATCAATTACATTCATGAGAAATATTTATTAATACGCTACCTGAAACACAAATACTTTGGATGAAAACATAATGTAAGATTTAAATGCTGCAGATGTATAGACTCGACTCCTGGAGCTTAGAAGTTTCACAAGAATGAAAGTTTGTGCCGTATAACAGTGCGCTTATGCTGGGTTCCATTTGTATCAAAGGTCACTGAGAGTTAATTATTATGAAGGACGCTGAGCCCTAAAGGATGGAGACAAAACTGTCAGACCTGCTGGATTTTTAAACCTTTTGCATAACACAGGGGATTCGCTTTAAGGCGCTTCATTCAGATCAATGCATTTTAGTGATCTGCATTTTATACGGTGTGCTGCTGTGAATGTGTCTGCAATGTTTTGGCAGACTTGTGACTGTACATAAGTTCATGTGATCTTGTATTTGTGTCCGTGTGTGTATGTGTTGAGGGGAAAGGCCCAGAGTGAGGAGCCAGAACAGGAAGTAAGAAACAGACCACACACAGCTGCTACATGGAGAGAGTGGGTGTGAGGAAGTGTGTGGGAGCTTGACATTCACAAAAACACACAATAAGCCATATTCAGCGAGGGAGCGAGACAGAGAAACAGACTGCAATATATTCATATCGGGGAAGCAAATTGAAAGAAAGATTTATAGAAAGACGTTTATTACAGCTGTTCATCGGATATTTATTTCTTTAATGCCCTGAAACGCCTTTAATCATCTAACAGCATTGCTACAGTTAGTCATATTAGCAGGTGACGGTTAATGTCAGTTAGAGGACCGAACACTGGCATCATGTGTGGCAGGTGGGTGAGGTCTCCAGCAGGCCCAAGCGGGCATGAACAGAGCACGGCGGGCAGTGCCAGGTCCGTCTGTGGTGCTTTCCGCCTGAGCAGGTGAGGAGAATGGAGCTGTGGGAGAGCGGTGCAGAGCGGCTGCAGCATTAACCTAATTACAGGCTGGCCCTGCTAAATAAACACTTATTAAATTTGCATGCTCAAATACACTTCTGGACAGAGCAGGTCACAGTGCATGCAGCCTTTTGCTGTCACCCAAAAGTGACTTAAACTAAATTAATTCGTTCTAAAAGGTACGAGGTAACGACTCTGCTCAAAATGAAGTAAAATAACATATTATGAAATTAAATTATATTAAATAAATAAATAAAAGAATATATTATATATTATATAGAATATATTTAAAAGAAAATATACCACATCGAAATGACATTCGTGCAAGGTATTTATCTCTACAGCCTGAAAGGCTTGGATACAATCTGGCACCCCTGTGGCCCTGCATATAGGAAAAAAAATAATTAAATGGATAAAAAAAAATCATAATTATTTGTTGGGAAGATTGCAAGGTGAAGGAGACATGAGAAAAATGTGGGAAAATTTTTGGCAGCATATAAAAATGGTGTGAGGAGCAAAAACAACCGTTTCTTCATGTGCTTTTCCTTTTACTTTGTTATGCTGATGGTGACTAGTGACTGAACAAGTGATAGGAAGGAAAATACTGAATACTGTGATGTACAAAGTTTTGAATGTTGAACAATAAAATGTTGAATTACAAAAAAAATAATAATAACAACAACAAT
>JAUMHP010000063.1:10566084-10582980 GCA_032361065.1 Enteromius trimaculatus
TTTAAATGAATGCTAGAAAGTGATTTAGTTATTTAACTGATGATTTTATGTTAGGTTCAGACACCACAGAACCACTCTCTGACCAAAACCTCGAGCTTTCGTTTAGTTGGTTAACTGCACATTACCAAGGGTCAGGATTTGTCTGGTTTTGTTGGCCCTTGATAGCCTCTGCTGGTAGATGCTGTAACTACACCAACTGCCTCTAAAAAAGCATGTTTCTTCATTGAAGGACATTTAAAATTATCCATGTTCTTAATTTAAGCACTAACCACTACACAAAATGTTAACTGATGTACTAGCGTTATTGTGTTTCTGACGGCACCCATTTACCGCCGAGTAACGTTAGGCTAAAGTTGGCGAGCAAGTTGTGGAATGCTACATTTCTCCAAATCTGCGCCATGACGAAACAAGAATGGACCGATGGTAAATAAAATGTTCAATAACATTAAATTTCACTTTTATTTTACTTTTCACTATTCCTTCAACACAATCACTTCTGACACTTGTTGTCATTTATGTCAACCGCCACCAGGGGTCTCACTCTCGCCGCACATTTCTCAGAAACATACTGAAACCACGTAAATTCTTTCTCTCAGAATAAAACAAATTAAATTAAACAAAATCCAACAAATCCAAAGCCAGGAATAAATTTACCTAACAACAAATATTCAAGCAATATTAACAAAAAACGAGTAATTAAAGCACATAAAAAATTTCAACGACAATGTCCTAGTATCCAGTTTAGGAAAGAAAACTGCCATGTTTTAAAACAAAAAAAGTGTTAAACTGTAGCCCCTTATTATTCTGTTGGTAATTATGTTCCGATCCAATGAGATTTGAGCAGATTAGGTTCATATGGAGGCTGGATTAACCTCCACCCGTACGATAATCCGTGTCAGCATATTTCTTTCACACGTATAAACACAATAGAGTTGTTTCTTAATTCGTCTCGAGGATTTCAGTTTGCTTTACAGTTTTCTTCTTGAACTTAGGCACCTTGCAGCACCCTGTCCAGTCTGCCACGACACTGACAGATTCCTGGGCTGGACCGCCTTTGATAAGCATCCTATGGTATTTTGTTCAAGATGGCGGTGGCGAGCATGGAAAAGGACGCGATAGTAAGTCACAAATACCTTTGAAATCTTAAATGGTTCATATTTTCATCACTTAGCCGTTATCGTTAAACAACAAGCTAATGCATGTATTTAGTAACACGCGCAGTAGAAATCCGTATGCATAACATGCAATGAGATGACTCGTTCATCTTTCATACGTAGTGTTGAAAAAATCATAATGAATTTGTTGAAATGCAGACGTGGAAGACCGCAATGGATAAAGAATACTCTTATATCTCTGATGTATTTCATGCACATCCTATTTTTTGTCTGTCTTTAAAGCTAAAAATGCAGATGTAGAAGGCGTGTCGTTTTATTGTTAAAATCTGCATGTGCATCTGCACTACAGCGCTCGTGTTTTATTGCATTTCTCATCTTCAAGGGCTTTTTAAAACTTGCAAATCTTCTCTTTCTCATCTGAAGAACACCGAAGATGATCTTCACCTTAATAACTCGTTTGGAGATTCTGGGCTTATCTCCCCTGATAAAGAAGACATCTCTCGTATTCTGGTAGAGTAGATGTTTAAAAGCATCGTTGTTGTCTTATGCTATAGTTTCTGTTGCATTGATCTTTTTCCCCCCCGTTTGATATACCAGACAGTTCCTTTTAGTGGACGGATCAGAGGTGGGATGAGGCCTGGGAAGAAAATTATTATAATGGGCATCATTGATCCAGAGCCAAACAGGTTTGTTTTCATATCAAAATTGCATGCGTTTAATGTACACATTCTAGCAGTTGTAAAGTGTTATATCAGGCAGAATCTCTGTCTCAAAACTTTATAAGTTTCCTTAAACAGCATTTTGGGGCATATATGTTGTCTAGATTGCGTTTTGAGAATCAGAGCCTCTTGTTTCAGATTGCATTGGGTTGTAGATCTGCTTGAGACACACTGTATGGGTGTGTGCACTGTTTAGTGAAGGGTGTTTGCATTAGCTGTTAAGGAAACACATATAAAAACTGTGAGAGTGTTGGGTGTGTCTTGGAAACTTAACATTTAAAGTTGATTCAGATAATCAGTGGTAAATCTCTTGTTTCAGGGTTAGTTCACTTCACTTTATATTGTTTCAGCCAGTATGAGTTTCTTCTGTGATAGGGTATACTGTGTATATATATCTAAACGCATACAGGTATAGATATAAACACACATACATTTAGGAGTACATTTATTATAATTATCAGTCACCATTCATGTTGTTGCAGGTGTCACCAGTTTATTAGCAGAGCTGGGCTAGAGTGAAATATTTATGTGTTTTAATTGAAGTATTTTGATATTGTACGAAAGTGGAGCACCAACAGGCATGTTCCATATAAGAGCCTAAAAATGGGCAAGGCTGAAAAGACTTGACACTAATTTGTGATATTACACTATGGTTCAAATATTTGGGGTTGGTTAGGTCATTTATGCTCACCAATTCTGAATATGATCTCAATGCACTAAAATTTTGTACACAGTGAGGTAGAAATTATTTTTCATTTTAAAATAACTTATTTTTTTAATATTATTAGAATTTAACTTTATTCCTGTGTTGGAAAAGCTGAATTTTGACAGCACTACCGTTAGTCTTCAGTATCATGTAATCCTTTAGAAATCATTTCTCATGTTGAAAATGTTGAAAAGTGCTGCTTATTTTTTTTTTTTTTTGCTTTCAGGATTCTTTGAATGCAAAGTTAAAAACAGCTGCATTTTGGCAGGGTTTTTTTTTTTTTGACATATCTTTACTACCACTTGAATTTTGTAATTTGTCATTGCTGAATAATACTATTTTATTTAAATATTACTTTTCCTAACCTCAAACCTTTAAACAGTCTGGTTGTTTAATTCTTTCTAAAACCAGTCCCAAAAGCTTTTTGTCATGATTAATATTTCTGCATGTCCAAGGTGACTTGCACTGTATTAAGGGTAACCTATGTGTGTTTGCTGATATTGTTTTCTGAGAATCATTTATTAATGTGTTGGGGTGCTTTTTTTTTTTTTGTGAGTGTAGAACTGGTTCCTGGCCTAAGGAAATGGAGCAGTTTGTTAAATTGGTAGATTAGTCTTTAAATTGTAATTGTGCAGCGTTTTAATTAAGCATGAACATAACAGTCCTGATATGTCAATGGTTAAGTGGTGCTAATGTTATTTCAGCTCAGGAATTCAACCTTTCAAAACAGACTGTTAATCTATTAGAAATGCACTGTTATGCTTATTCAGTGTGAGAATGGATTTCAATGCGGGCCTAAATTACTATGAGTTCATGTAGATGCATGCTACTTTTCTGTAATATTTAGTATATTGCCACACAGTTTGCAATACTTATGCGATACTTCTCTTATTTATGATGACATGCAATACTTCTCATTTTCATGTTTAGTTATATGGTTATGATGACATGTTATGAAACCTATTAGTACAGATTAATAAATCTTTAAATAAAGAAGACCAAGAATATTAGGCAGTGCATTGCACAAGAAATTGGCGGTTTACATACTTAGTCTATTTTCTGCACAGCTTTGACATCAGTTTGACCTGTGGCCACAATGAGGAGAACAATGATGAAGAGCTCACTGATGTGGCCCTTAAACTCCGCGCACGATTCACCGAAAGGCAGTTCCTGAGGAATGCATGCGTTTCTGGGAAATGGAGTGAGGAAGAGGCACCAATAGCTTACTTCCCCTTCATCCCGGACCAGCCTTTTAGGGTAATGATCTCAAACACTGACATCTACATGCTCTCCAATCTGAGATCTCTAATCTGCACGAAGCATGAGTCCAGGGTTGTGTGCAAAACTGATTGCAGCTGCTTCATTACTCGGTCAGTCAAAACTGACACCGCTGTTGTATATGCAGGTATCTTTTCAGACCGAAGGAAATACCAACATAATGTGATCAATATCTATAGTAGTCAACATTCGAAGGGGAAACGTTTCAATCCATTTAAAATGTGGACTACTGTATATATCCAGAAAGTATGACCGCTTTTGCATGACTGTTTATTCCTTTATAATAGCCAATTACTGAATTATTCCATATGGCGGAGAGTTGTACGGCCAAAGTGGGTAAAGATGCTTGAAGATAATGAGTGCTTATTGTTTGTAATCTGGACTGAAGGTGAACCAAAAAATGGGTCACTGTTGAGCTGAGATAAGCAGTCATGCAAAGTAAGACAAGCACTTCCTTTCAACGCGCACAACGGTTCACAATGTGTCTCAGTGACTGACAAAGGGTTCTTTTGATATGATCTCATTTGGCTCTTTCTCTCCTGTCCTTTCCCCATTTCTACAGATTGAGATCCATTGTGAGCACCAGCGTTTTAGGATCTTTGTGGATGGACACCAGCTGTTTGACTTTTATCACAAAATAAAGTCTTTGCCAGCCATTAATATGATCCGGATAGTTGGGAGTCTTCAGATCACCAAGCTGGGCTAACCAAGCACACCTGAGCAAGCGTCAGAAAGGACTTCTCACAGGTGACCATCTGCACCTGTGCGTTTGCCGCAGCTCACACAAAGACATCAACAACATCTGCATTTTCCCTTCTCTTTTGCCCTCTAACTTCGCATTGTAATGATTTCTGAGTATTGTATCAGAACAGGTTGGTGAATGGTTGCAATATCAGATGTGTGTTCCAGTATCTTTGCTTCACATTGTAGTTTATGTTCAGCTTCAGTCATTTTTCAGGGATCGCACACTTTGATATGCATTCTGTGGCAGTAACATACGCCGCAGGGATTTAGCTGCTCTCCATAGATACTGCCAATGTACTTGTGCTTGTAGTCTAGCAGTGTAGGTTCGAAATGATCCAAAACTCAGGAAATCGGATAAAGTTGATTTTACTTAATTTCACTCTGATGGCAAATTTGCTTTAAATTATTATGAGTTACTCTGAAACGCTTTGGCTGCTTGAATACAGGAGCTCAGATTCAGCATTTGCTTTTCCATCTGGGTTTGATTTGTGTTATTTAATCTGAATATTTAAAATATTTTGGAAGAAAGATGTTTATCTACAAATTGTGTAGCAGGGTGTGTGGCAGACATTGAAATATCATACTTTTGCTGTTTCTGTTCATTGCAACTATTCATTTTGGGAGATGTAGAATATGTTATAACCAGCGTTTCTCAATCCTGGTCTTCGCGCCCTACAGCTCTGCATATTTCGTATGTTTCTCATGTTCATATGTGCCCTGCGAAGTGGACATCACCTAATATTCCACCATGATTCCAATTTGAAGCGAAACTATACGTTCCATTCTAAGTGCATTTAAGTGTGTGAGACGTAATTTAAATCGTATTCAGTTATTTACAGTGCAAATCCGTGAATGAACATTCCGAAGTGAAGTAAACTTGGGAGAAGGGCGCAATGAATACTGTATAGGGGCCATGTCAATTGGAATACAGCTCATGCAAGGAGCTCTCTTCTAATGAGCTGATTATCAGAATCAGGTGCGTTAACAAAGAGAGACATATGCTGCGTCCGAAATCGCTTACTTCCCTACTATACGCGAAAAACAGCATGCGAGGCGAGTAGTATGTCCGAATTCATAGCATTCGAAATTCAGTAGGCGAGAAGTACACGGATGACCTACTGCTTCCGGCCGATTTCTATAGTAGGCATACCATGGACACTTTTCTATCCCGTAAGGCTCCGGGAGAGGAGGCGTCATATTCGAAAAAATTGTTTATTGTGATTAAATTACACTTGTTTAACACAATCTAAATAAATGGACTTATTGAAAGTTTAAATTGTCGCTCTGTTGTGACGACACGTGACATCAATATGGCGGATGTAGTACGTCCGAATTCCATTCATACTACCCACATTCATACTATATAGTACCTACTTTTTAACGGTTGGGTAGTACGTTCGGTTTTAAATGTAGTACCTACTTAAGCAGTATGCGATTTCTGACGCAGCAATACAAAATATGCAGAGCGGTGGGGCGCGAGGACCAGGATTGAGAAACGCTGTGCTAGACTGAAGTTTTGTAGAATGTCACATGACGATTATTTCATGTGAGGTAGAGGAAGTAAGTTTTTATTTTTGGAAGTTTGATCATCTCTTCCAAGCCAGCACAGTATTTGAGTACAACAGTGTCATGTTAAATCTTTGACAACCAAACCAACACGGATGTTTAATTACATTGTTTTCAGTGAGGAATGACTTCAGAGCAGTAGTTTTGCAAAAAAGAACTCTGCTTATCTGTTTACGCTTCATTATGAGCACCTCGTGAAAGTTGAAGGAGCTGATATAACAGGGCTGAATTGTTTCTTGAATGTACTGTCATCCACTGATAAGCTTTTTGATAGCTGAGCTGTGGGTGTAAAGTGAGCTTCTTTAAAACAAAATCTATTATTCTCTCCTCCTCCTTCATGCTCCTTATGTCACTCCTCTTAATATAAACACATAGTCAGTGGTCAGCATGTTTCTGTATTCAGCAGTGATTTAGCTGAGATCCTCTGCCCTGTACACCCATAATGCTGTCCACTCAGCATTATGTGTACTGCTGGATTAGTATAATAGCAGTGATTATTATTCACTATTGTAATATTTTCTAATACTTATAGTAAGTGTGTGTCCTGGATTAGATAGAAACACAGGCAGTGATGAATGAAGGACTGCTGTTTTGTCTGCTTCACTGGTGGGTCAACTTGACAGAATTACATGTGATAAATTAATTCTTTTATACAACAGAGAGTACTAAGCACCAGCCAAAAACGTTTTTCCCACATCAGCGTCTGGTCAACATTGAAGTCATAATATTTGAGTGCAATATGAAAGATCCCTAATTTGTTGAGACGGTACTCCGGATTGAAAACTCGTGCTAAATAAAGTATTGTAGATTTAATGTGAAGTAGGTCATTTTTATACTTGGCTGAGTTGCTCTACAGTTGTTTGAGCCTCATGCAGAGATTGCTTAATCGAGACCGAGAATTGGTACAGCAGCACAAGCAATATGTTCTGACATGTGGCAAACGCACTTTGATATGACATGCTTAGCAAATGAAACATGGCCATCTGGATCAATATAATACACTTGACAGTATTGCTATTTAATCTGTTGTGAGTTGTGAGCTTCATTCGGTGTGGTGATGTTTTAACGTTTCAATGTTGACCATTCCTAATTTAGTCTCTGAACAATGAGTGTGCGAAATTACACCTGGATAACTGAAAAATGGGGAGGGAGAATATGTATTTACAAAAATAACAGGTGAGAAAGAACATATAAAGAGAGAATGTCAAAAGTGTCGACTGTGTTTTAAGAAACCTTAGTATACTAATAGATTTTGTTAATGTATTTGGCAGACGCTGTTATCCAAAGTGACTTACATTTCATTGAACTTTTAGCAAACATGCATTTCTCCTTATGATCCTATTAATATTCCCGATTACTGATACCAGGTCTAATTCTTCCATCTTTATTGCTCTTTCTTGTCTTGTCTCAGAAGTAACAATATTTAAACTGGTTCCCATTTATAAGGGTTGAACATGAATGTTCTGGTTGTAAACCATTGTTCTGAAGCCTTCAAACTTTGGATGTACATATACTAAACAGGGCCTCTGTATGCTTTTTTATTTATTTATTATTATTATTATTATTATTATTATTATTATTATTATTATTATTATTATGGGGCTTTTTTTTTTCGCTACTGCAATAATGTCTTGACACTAAAGAGAGATGATTTTTATGGTGTGTGATATATTTCGTTTTCATCAACATTTTAGTTTCATCAACATTTTAGACTCTATGTAGCATGGTACGTTTATTGTACTTATTTATTTTCTCCTTAGGATTTTCAGACCATTGCTTTTAGAGCGTAATATGTCAGTTCTTTAATTTTATAGACTATTATGTATTTACGTATTACTAAAGTGGCCCATTACTTAGAATTAGTTTGTGATGTTGGATGTAGTTGCACAATCATTTTCATGAATTAAAACCGGAGTTGGTTCAGTGTGCTTTCGAAACTTGGTATTATTCAGAAATGTGCCTATTGAAATATGGTGTTGGTGTTTGGGATCTTAAATTGTATTCCTACTAATGATTTACACCGACAGACTTCAATTTTGAGTTGCACTTTTCAAAGTACTTTTTTTGTAATGCACTTCACGTGTGGTTGAAGCAAGCGCTGCTATTGAAACTAATCAATAAAACAAACATTCTAAATTCAGAATTTGCCAAGGTATGAAACGTTTATTATCCAGAATCCCCTGTAAAATGCTTCAATGTGTATGGTACAACTAAAAGAGTAGCATTTGGGTGAAATAAAAGCATTTCTGAATAAAGATGTGCATTACATAAACTTAAAAGTACATTTGTGGTGATTTTAGTCCTGTTTTGTCAACTAGATAAAACATGACCAAGTCAATATGTGAATGCATTGTGTTTTGATTTTATTGGCAAGATTTGGTTATTTTGTGAATTTTGTAACTCCATGAATTTCGGTGCTTTTCTAATGGGTTTGGAGACCAATAAATCAGTCCTTAAAGACTTGGAAGTCATTTAATGCGTCATTTCTTCACTTAGCAGAAGCTTTGCCTGATCTTCAAAACTACTTGGCTATTTAAGTTCAAACTAAATGCAATACAATAAACGGCATGAAACGCTGCAAATGCTGTTAACTGCCAGAATAAAGTGCCCTCTACTGTTTTTTTTTTTTGTTGTTTTTGTTTTTTAGTTGGAGAAATCTTTATTTCATTGACCATAATGTGTAACATATTTTGAATCCATAATTAACATTACCATCAGATAAGCCCTTTCTTCTAGTAATACAAAAACAGAAAAGACAGAATTAATTGACGAAAATGACCAGTAGAGGGAGACCAACAATAACGGAAGAGGGATTTTAATGCAATATCTGGCATCCTGACTACGCGGTGACGTAACCAATGGCAGCCAAGTAGCGTGACTCCAGCGTCGCAGTGTTACAGTTGACCCCGCACAACCATGGCGCTGCTCTGCAGATCTACAGGGTTACTTCTCAAACACAGTAAACTGCTGCCCTCTGCATTAGCAGTTACAAGGCATAGCAGTTCAGGTAACAGAAATCATGTCTCCGTTAAATGAATGGCATCTTTTTCAATGTCGCGCTCGAGGCTTGCTTTGGTTGGAAACTTGCGTCATTTGCCCGCGATAGTTCTGTTGCACCTGAATGTTGTAATGTTAGTAAAGTTAGTACCTGCAACTTAAAAATGGGAAAAGCTGTGATTTATAATAGCCACAATTACACTTGTTTACAATTGAAACATATTTAGCAATAAATAATTATACAGATATTACCAAAATAAAACGCAGCTTTTGATATAAATGTATGCTACGTCAATACTGTTTTAAGTTTAAAAAAATAAATGCATGTATCCATTATGAGCTATTTTGACCCCCACATTCATTTCTATTGCAGGTGGCCAGTATCAGTACATAGTAGTTGACAAAAAGGGTGAAAATAAGAATGTTGGCTTCATCCAACTGAACAGACCAAAGGCTCTGAATGCGCTTTGTGATGGGCTTATGATGGAGGTGGGCAAAGCCCTTGATGCATTCGAGGTTGACAGTGAAGTGGGAGCAATTATCATCACAGGAAGTGAAAAAGCCTTTGCAGGTGTGCAACGGTCTGTGTAGTTAGTTGTGTGTTATGTAGGATTGTTTTGGATTGCTTTACTGACACGTTTGCTTTTATAGCTGGAGCTGATATTAAAGAGATGCAGAATCGAACATTTCAAGAGTGCTATGGTGGAAATTTTTTGGCACATTGGAACAGGGTATCGACAGTTAAAAAGCCTGTTATTGCAGCTGTCAATGGGTTTGCGGTAGGTCAAATATTTAAATGCATTTACTAGAAAGACTTCCCTTTGAGTGCTTCAAACATAAATGTCTTTTTCTGTGTAGCTTGGTGGAGGATGCGAGTTTGCCATGATGTGCGACATAATCTACGCTGGGGAGAAAGCACAGTTTGGACAGCCTGAAATCCTGCTGGGAACCATTCCTGGTATAATAATGCATCAGGGTTTTTTTTATTTGTTATGTTGACTATTTAATGAGGTGTAATTTATGAATGGGAATACTTAAAAAACTAAAAAACGACTTGATTTCTTTGACTCCAGGTGCTGGTGGCACTCAGAGGCTTACAAGAGCAGTGGGAAAATCCCTTGCAATGGAAATGGTTCTTACAGGAGACCGAATCTCAGCTCAGGAGGCAAAACAGTCTGGTTTGTCTTTCAAACATTCTTTTGCACTATAGCTTCTTTATCTTCAATACATTTAAGAAGTGGACTAATGTATTTGTTTTCGCAGGTCTGGTAAGTAAAGTGTTTCCGGTGGATCAGCTGGTTTCAGAAGCAATCAAATGTGGAGAGAAAATAGCTGGTAATTCCAAACTTGTCTCAGCTATGGCAAAGGAAGCTGTTAACGCAGGTAAGACTTTCATTAAAGAAATACTTGATACTTTTATTGTTAAAATATGAGCAGTATATATTTAATGAATGACCTACATTAGGTTCATGCATCCAAATCGGATTAAAAAGGCACGTATAGTCCTGCGCAGCCTTTTAGAAACTGAGTTTTATTTGATTTTTAATTACAGCATTTGAACTGACTTTAGCTGAGGGCAGTCGACTTGAGAAAAGATTGTTCCATGCAACCTTTGCGACGGTGCGTCACTTTTTTTTCCACTTATTCATTTCCTTTTTTGAAGAAAAAGATGACTTCATTCTTGAACTTGCTGTGTTCTAATTTTCAGGAGGACAGAAAGGAGGGCATGACTGCTTTTGTCGAGAAGCGAAAGCCTGCTTTCCAGGACAAGTAAAATTACAGTGGAAAATATGGTGATTTTTAAACCATTGTGTTTAGTTTGTGATCAAATGCTGTTATTAAATACTCTACTTTGCCTTAATTTTCTTACCAAATGTTTATGAAAAAAACATCAGGATCTGTGCTTTCGGATTGACAGACTTACATGTAGTTCAACACCTTTGTTTATACATTACCCATATCTTATTAATGTCTGAGTATTGTTGATTGTCTGGTATCACCTTGAAACCTTTGCTGATAGATCATAAATAGAGGCATCCATAAGAGTAACTTTGTGTAATTTAAACACTCACTCTGGCTTTTTACTAATATACACTTCAGCAGATAAGGGAGAGATTATGGAATTAATCTTACTTGTTTGTAATTACTGTACAACAATGTTTGGGTTTGCAAAAAACCCTTTGATTTGAACAGTTTGTATGTAGATATGGTGATTATGTGACTAAAATTAATTGGGAAAAGACGTCGCAATTCCACTTTGTCCACTCTAGGTGGTGCTGTGGGTGTATTTTCCTGTCACTTGTGTGGCTTATTCATCGAGGTAGCCTAATAAAGTCGCTGTAGTGGTATTTTTGTAGTATTTTTAAAAAAATATTTATCTGCAAATTGACAAATTATTTTATGTGTAATGTAATATTAAGCGTTTCATATTATAATAATAATTATGCAAAATAGTATTTTATATGACACTGCAAACTATAGTGTTTATAATTGCAGCGCAACGCAGGTTTCATGCGAAATAGTGAAGGTTGTTTATAACTAGCGACAGAACTAACATATTCATAGAAAAAAGCTCTTAAAAATCATACAGCCTTGCTCTTAGAAACAAGGTCATCACATGGGTTAATATATCAGTGTGGGCTATCAAAACGATGATTTATAAATAGGCTAACTAATATTTTCAGTTCATTAATATGAATATGCTCTAATTAATTTAATTTTTAAATGTTAAGTTAATAACCTGCTATTTGTATTCGTTTCTCAATAATATAAATGCAAGTTATGACATCGCAGCTTTTTAAACCAAACTGCTCAAACTTTAGTTACTGATAGATAACTGTAATGTCGCTTAATCATAAATTTTATCAGAACTTACAACCCACTTTTACGCATTAACCGCTGACTATTTATGTGAAATACAGCGTCCAGAAGGACCACATCAAATGTAATTAAAGGAAGAGGCTATTCATCTCAATTGCACATCAACTGAGAGCATTTTCTCACTTGAAAATCTCGGCTCTTTTTTTTTTCGCACGGCGTCTTTCCAAGCACTCTCAAAAGTCCATAGCCTAATTGATTTTAATTTTCATTCAATATTCCCTCAGACTCCAGCTTTCTTCTCAGCCCCTGGAACAAAACTTTTAAAAGAAGAGAAAAAAACCTTCTCTCCACACACCGCAACAGCACAAAGGTCTCCTTAAAGACAGCAAAAGAGAGGTTCCACTTTGAAGTCTATCCCCTGCTAACGAAAGGTCAAAATAATAAATGTAGACCGAATTGAGGCGCTCAGCGCAGACAAAAGGGGCAAAACGTTACATTTTGGCAGAGGCAGCTCCTCATAGCATGATAAACCCATTTAAAAAAGCAGAACCAAAGAGAGAGCAGCATGGTTCCTCGGTAAAAGAAAAGAGCTTTCAACTGATCAGACAGTCTTGGCTCCTCCGAATGTCCTTTCTTCCATCAGTCTTCCATCTTTCCACTTTCACTCTACGTTTCGCAGCTGCAAAGCCTCCACACACCTCTTTTGGAGCAAATTTCCCTGAATTACAACCACATCACCAGCAGTTCTTCTTCATCAGTAGCAGCTGCACGTCTAGGTGTCGTTCTTCATTTAGACGCGAGTTTAACTTCAATTAGCTTTCGAAGTTCTTTTTTAGATACTAGATAAGGGGGGAAAAAAACTCACATTTTTCTTAATGACATTACAATTTGCTTAGACCTGGGTCTTGCAGGAATTTAATTGAACGCTATTTCGAACAAAGCGTCAGGGACAATAATGTACTAAGTTACAACAGCACGCGCAGAAGGCATGTGCGCGCGGATCTTTGAAAACCAGTTAATCAGCAAATCTTTACTCAACACTTTATACTACATTAAGTTTTATATCAAGTTAGCCTCTGGTTTACATGTGCGCAAAATTAGCCTACTGTCTGGTCGTCAGAGTTATGCATTAAAAAAATTTGAATGAATATTATAAGAATTTAGAAAACACCTGTTGATCTGCTATGCATTATTTTAAGTTCTATACTAATATTATTTTTAGGCTGTCTTAGCACTGTCACTGATGCTGTTCGGTATTTTTAATGGATAGGCTAGTATTTTGCTAATTAATCATTTATATGTTTTTTATTTAAATAAATGAAAAAATAGGCTCACTATAAAATACAAATAAAATAAAATTGGTACAACGACCGATCGATTCTATGTTTATGGATATCTCTCACAGAAAGGTCATTTATGTCTGCTTTCTGATAACTCATTTTTATTTGCATTCTGGTTTCTGAAATAAAGTGACTCCGATAACACAATAAGTAGGCTACATAAAGTTATTCAAAGGCACTGCTGAAAATTAATATGACCTCTCGTTCTGAAACGGCAAGTAACATAAGACCTATATGCATAACCATGCTTAAATGTTACATAAATACTTTAAAGTCGGCAGCTGTCATGAGAACCCAGAGGTACGCAAATTACGCAGGCTATTCCAAACGCAGGTTGCGCTAGAGACGTACTGTAGATCTACCAATTAAAATACATATACGGGTCACATGATTCTCCACAAACTCCCGTGATCTGTCACTGTTTTGAAATGGTTAAACTAAAGGGAATCCCGTCGATACTTACGCCCGAATTATTGTATGTTTTGGCGCAAATGGGTCATGGAGATGAACTAGGTAAGTCGTTAATGAGATCACCTTTTTACGAATGTCACGCCAGCCTTCTGAAAGCTTCTGACGTTCTTGTGTCACGCACGAGATATCTGAACGAACATAATACGATATAGCCTACCTGTTAGGATAAATACGTCCTGCCATTGGTTTATAAAAAGTTAGAAATTATATAAAAACGCCACGGATAAATCCCAGCCCGTGCAGTAAAGCGGGAAGTCGCGTTGTTTTGGCAGAGCTCCGTGCTGCGCAACTTGCGCTTTCATTTCGATCATCAAAATGTCACTCAAAAAACTTTGTAGGCTGTCTCTCATAAAAATGTCACATTTTTATTATCTTTAAGCCAAAGCGCATATCCGCATATTCGACTCCCGCTGATGTTGAAAAGCGTTGATTTTCTTTGAGTGGGTCTGGTTTGTCTTATGAACGCAGACATCAGTTCAATACTGTTGTAAGAACTCTGTGTATGGATTGTCATGTATCGCCTTTTTTTTAGTTTTTGCAGACGCAAATTTTCCAACCTCATCTATTTGTAAATGTGGTCCAGTGGAGATAAGAGCGGATGGTATGTGTCCATGCACTTTCGCAGTTAAAAGAAAAAAAAAAGTTTTGTACATTTCTTAGACTGTTTAAAATAAATCTCATGTTAACTTTTTATGGTTTTACAGAAGAAATATTAACTGATCATTTGTAGCTCACGTTATTGTAGTTCCAAATCTAGGCTACTCAGCCCAAAATAATTATTGATATGCAAATTACATTTTTGTCACTGATTGATGTG
The DNA here is from genome assembly GCA_032361065.1 of Enteromius trimaculatus. Lineage (NCBI taxonomy): Eukaryota > Metazoa > Chordata > Actinopteri > Cypriniformes > Cyprinidae > Enteromius > Enteromius trimaculatus. Next base: position 10,580,658 of record JAUMHP010000063.1, read on the forward strand.
CATTTAGTTGTTTAATCAAGTATATGTTTTTTTTAAGGTGTAGGTATACCAGAACTTCTGAAGGCAGTACTAAAGCTTTTTCCTCTTGATACCTATGATGATCCGGTGGATAATCACAGTTGTGTCATTGTCTGGCTTCTTTAACTAACTATATATATATATATATATATATATATATATATATATATAGTTAAACCACAAATTTCACCTCACTTTGTTCATATATGTAACTTATTATAATTGTAGAATGTGTCTGACATTAAAAAAGGTCTGAATTGTTAGGCAGCTGTCATGGACCTTGTGCAGAATGACAAATTAAAGGGGTTGCAAGTGCCGGTATGGGACCAGTACTCTTACCACCTGAAACAAGCTGGATCAGATGTAAGCTATTATATACATAAAGGGTCATAACTCATATGATGAAGACTATTCATCACTGCTTAAATTATATTTGACCAAACTAGGTTTTTTCAGGACATAAAAATAGTATGTGTTATATATAGAGTGATCAAGAGGGTATATCATATTAACAAAATGTTTTTTAAACTTTGTCTTAAAATTTTGTATTCTTTTTTTTTTTTTAGGGTAACTTAAGGTTTGTTGAGCGGTTTGCATTTTATGAGCATGCCAAGAAGTCATTTGCTGTAGTGGCAACCGGGTGAGCATTTCATTTTTTTAGGATCTAGGATGGGGCTGTTTAACTATTAAGTTACATTATATTTATATTTAAGAAAAATAACAGATTATCTTTAACTCTGTCTGACAGGGAAACAGCACTTTATGGAAACCTCATAATCAAGAAAGGTGTCATTCCTCCTGGTGAAGAGTGCTAAATGAAGGCTGTTTGGTAGTTTTTCCAGGACCAGAGTTTTTACACCAAATTACTGTAGAAATCACACAATCACACTTTGCATAAAAAAGATTGTAAATATAAATTGAATGACATCCTTTTAGATTTTCATTACGAAAATGACCGTTCATAATTTTCTGAAAAAGTACAAAGAATTGTACTTGTTGTAAAATGTTGTAAAATGAGCAATAAGACCATTTCTTAAATAAACAGAGAAAATCATACAATAAAATACAATTTGAAAATACATTTTTCTTTTCTTTTTTTAATGAAAGTTGTGTGAAATTAAAGTCAGCTCTGTTTAAACTTTAAAGATTTACTCTTAAAGTTTAATTATGCCTGGTCAAATTTAGCTTTTCATGTTTAACCGGTATAGCTCTGTTCAGTAAATAACAGCAGCTTAAATTCAAAGGGAATTTCAGGACATGTGAATGTTCTTTTGGTAGGACTATTGAAATGTTTTATTTTACCTTAATAAGTACTTTTTACTTTTAAATAATTTTATTAACATATTTCATTTACTCCGTTATTTCAAACTGATTCAATAAAAAGAGATCCAGTTTATTCATTATGGTCACAGTCTCAGTATTGAAACGGTTTCCTTTTATGTTCAATTCGCTATATTAAAGAAGAAATCATAAAAACATGTTATTTTAAAAGTAAGAAAACAGATCTACACGTAATGAATTACCATCTATTACACTCCTTTAGATATAACATGATTTAACTTATCATTCCTTATGATAAAGGTGATCCAGGTCTACCTCTGGCTCTGTGTGCACCCTTTTAGGGTGAACAGGGAATATATTCACCCTCAGAGCCTGCTGGTCAGACTGATCTTCTTTAGCATCTGCATGGTACAGGTCGTCTTTGTCCTCTTCAGGGCTTGAGTAGATGGGCCTGACATTACCTCCAATTACATCCTTCTCTTCTCTCATTGGCTCTTCAACATCAGACACGCCATGGTATAGATCATCCCTATCTTCTTCTGGTTTGTCATACATCCGTACCTGATCGTGTCCCAGTGGCTGAAAGTACTTTTCAGGCTGTTTTGCATCAGCTGGATGTTTTATGTCAAAGGAGTGGTAGAGAGCATCTTTATCCTCTTCAGGTCTGTCATATTTCTGCTGTATTTCTTCTTTTACGGCTTTCCAGATCAACATGTTGGGATCGATGTGAGAATCTATAATGTCCATGTCCTGTGGTGGCTCCACCTCCTTCATTCCCAGGATCATCTTTCCATTGGGATGATCAAAACTATAATGGATAATATCTTATTTCAATGGTTTGTAAATATTCTTACCGATTTTTAATATACAGACATATTTCGATCCTTCACAGTCTGCAGAAGGCAAGACTTACTCTATCGTGTCCTGAACTGCTTTGCCCAACACTTTTTCCTACAGGACAAATGTAAAAGTAACATTTTAAATGTATTCCTTTTTTTATCAGTTTACATTTGTTGCACCAAAT
>JAUMHP010000063.1:10583721-10611326 GCA_032361065.1 Enteromius trimaculatus
ACATGAGAGATCGTGTGTGTAATATATTCATTCGTGTATATTATTATTATTAGTTAATCCTTTATTAAAATTAACTTTATTCAACTCTTTATGCCACGTTTATAGATAATTTGATATTTTCTGCACTGCATGCCAAACACTGATATTACGTAATATCTATCGTAATAAATATTGCCTGTCGACATAAAGTCGAAAGTACAGTACAACTAAAAACAGATAATCATTCGCAGTTATCTGACCTACAGTATATTGTCGAAGATTAATAAACGATGCGCGTGCAGGGAATCGGCCTTTGGACTATTGCAGACTATATTTTTTTCATATTGAACGTATATAGAAATATATGGAGACACATTAAGATCGATTTCGAATGTTTAATAAAGTAACAATGATTTACTAGTGACATGACCAAAGTTAATAAGGAATAACGTAAAACCTGTAGCATTTTTATTCAACACAAAAAAACGTTTTGGTTTTAAATATGTCTGAGGCAGACATCCGACAACTAGACGCGAGTAAATGCAGTAGGGTCAGGTTTGGGTTGCGGATTAAGGATTAAAGGTTAGTTTGACTTCGGGATTCTGCCAGGGCTCCAGCCACCCAAGTGGTGCTCTTTTCCCAAGTATCTAATAAAAACACGACCCTGCAGTCACGAGGTTACACGGAGCTGCGACACAAGATGCACAACAGCTCTTGCAATTGTATCCATCATATCTGTGTAGCCTATAACGTTTATGATGTATGTGAAAACTATAAACAGGTAACTATTTTTAAAAAAGCACATGCTGTTGAAGATGAACGTCTGTTTTTGGAGTGAAATTGCATGTAGCTGATTTGCTAATTAGCCTAAAGAATATCCAAACAGGTACAAGAACTGAAGACCAATGTGAATGTTTTGATGAATAGCAAATAATTCCTGTCCAGATTCAACGCTGTAAAAGTGGAAGTTATTTTGTGATGAATTTACTGTACATATTAGTTTATTATTTTTGCTTTGTAACATTCAAATTTTTAGCCTAATCCTTTAGTGGACAGCTGCAACCAATAAATCACACTAAAAAGCCTCTGAGACCCTGAATTGGAGTTGATTCACGGTCCAAAAATTGGTGCGTGATAGGCCGCACAGCATCATGTTTATTCAGAAAGCCCCTTTGTAAAAGCGATTGCTATCCCACAGTGACTAACGGCACCCGTGCAGACGCTCTCATCTCCCACGGTACTGAGTCAAAAATCTGTGCAGCAGCAAACAGCGTCTGACTGTGCGGCATGAGACTGAGGGCAGACAAGCTCTCTGTGATCTTAATGCCAAGTGCTTGGCCTCATTATTGGGCTTATTGCAGGATCAAGAGCGAGATGATGTTTACTCACGGCTCGAGTGCAGACAACTTGAGTCACGGGCTCACTCTCACCTGGAAGGCTCTTTCAAAAGGCTCTCAGCACAGGAAATGTGGCACCTGAGTTCCTCGCATGAGGAATTTATTCCAGTCAAGTGTATTAACAAAGCCTTCAAGGCATCTCTGTAGAAAACATTCTCCTTTTCTCACCACTGTGACTGTGCATACCTGTAATTAGACAGATTGTAATTTTAATACAGCCGAAACCTGTGGGGCCCCATACTGTGCTTTGATGCTCGTTTCACAGCCATAACACACGAGCAGTTAAAACGGAGATCGCTCAAACCTGCTTGGTTAATGAATACAAATTATGGCATTATCTCCGGAGTTGCATAGTCTTGTGGGCTGTGTTATGATGTCTGTTTGTTGTTCTAAATGAATGAAGATTTGTTTCGCTCCCCTCACAAACCATGACTAAAGAGAACACGTTTGCTTATTTGGTAACTTTATGAAGCAGACCAATGCTGTACAAACCACAGGAAATAGCAGAGAAGAAAAACATAAGTGTGACTTGGAGGAATCTGAGAGGATAATGTGTGAATCAACTGAATGTCTGTCATGTCTTTTTTAAACAAATCCATTTTAAACAATGGAGAGAATTTCCATTCAAATATTCAGGACACATGTAAAGAAACACGCTGGAAAACACCACATTGAACTAGACAAGTGTATGGGATATGACTTTTACATTGAAAATTACTAAAACATAAAAAATGAAAGGTTTACTTCAGAATATATGAAATAACCCGATTCTATAAAACAGTGTTGTTGTTGTCCTCAATTTTAAATATGCAATTCAAATACAGTAATGTACCATATCAAAATGGTAACCAAAAACAAGTATACTAAAATGTATTTGACATTAATTTAATATTTCACATATTTAATATTAATGCTAAGTATACTACATTTACATGTTTATGTTCACATACATTTAAATGTGTATGTGCTTATTGAAAATACCCTGAAATTGTATTTTACAGTGAACTGGTACTGAATGTCTGCTAAATTGCAACTAATTTTGTACTTAATGTACTTTAATTGTGGGAAGAAATACTTAGTGTACTTGATTGTGCTGAAGTGGGACTACAAGAATACTTTACATAAACTTTAAATATCTTGTATTTCAAGACCGATATTATTTAAAGATCATGCAGTCCTCATCAGTAATTTATGACATTAAAACACATTTTATACTTTACCTAATATTGTGTACTAGTAGTACTATATATATAAAGTTTAATTTAAATGTTTTAATCAGTAAGTCTCAAGCAATATATATGTCAGTAAATGTTAACTATACTTAATTTGAAATAAATGTATTTTAAACAGATTACTTTTTGACTGGGGAAGTCTTTAGCTTTGTCAATTCTTGTGGTGTACTTTCTTGCAGAGTTCAAATGAGTTGCTGCAGCGTTTTTATGGTTATGAGGGTTATTATTTTAAGGTGATGAGGGTCATCTGTTATCTTGATTATTATAATTATTATAATGATTACTTAAACAAAAAATTCTTAGCGTTATTACACTAAATCTGTTTATCAGAATAAAATTTTTATTGTGTGTGTGTGTGATCACCTTTCTGAAGTGAGCAAATAATCTCTTTACACAAATATGCTGATACTGGTTAAATGTTTACTTTATCTTTGCAACCGATCTTCTTTACCCAGAAGTCCCACTGTAACATTCCCAACCTTTTAGGTCATTCATAGTCTGCTATTTTTATTTTCATTTTAATATAAAGACCTTCAAAAGGCATCTGTTGTCAAAGAGTGTAAATTATCTTGCATTTCAAAATACTGTCTAAAAACAAATGCATTTTAAACAAGATTTTTTTTTGCCTATTTACTTTTGTTTAATACTAGGTTTTGCCTTCTGTTCTTGTGCAATGGCATGCCACTAATTTATCTTAATAACAGAATAAACTCAGGAACTTATACACGTATAACTTAGAATAACACTTTGTGCAAAGGGGCATCAATAGTAATTTCTGGTCCTGTCAGAAATGTGCTCCACACGGCTGATGAATAGCCACACCCAGCCAAGCTGGATTTAATTAAATTGACACTGCTGTGCCTTTTCTCTCCATCAGCCGCACAGTTGCTGAGTGACGGACTGTAGGAGCTAATGGCCCACGGCATGGAACTAAATTAAGTGCTACAAAGTATTTATTGGGGCCAGTTATGTGGACCTCGTGCTTGATCAAGCACCTTCTCTCGTTGCCAAGGTAATCATGGTTTGTATATAGAAACATTTTGGGAGAAAGAAGCTCTAGAGTGGTTGTGTAAAGATCAAAGACGACACTTGGTAAACAAAAACTAGAATAATCGGCAGCATCTCATGATCAATAAAACCTGAATGTGCCTCATTAAGACTACTGTTAATCATGCCCACTGAAATTTCTTTTCATTGAATAGCAAAGAATACACATTGCTGACCTTGCATGTAGACACTAGACTCACAGTATGTTTCAAATGTTTATGTACTTACTGTCGCACAAACCCGTATCGAACAGTTGGTGGACAGTCGTCACAGCTATTGGGTTTCCAAACATTAAAATCAATGTTAAATGTTCTTGATTCCTCTATCAAAAATGAAGAGCGTTCGCTGAAATGCAAAAAGAAACAAAATTAAGTACTTACTTAAAAAGTGAAATATGCTTATAGAAAATGGGTTGTGTGTGTTTAGACAGAGCTCCTCAGAAAAGCCTAATGCAACAAATTTGCTACAACGAACTAGCTGATTTATTAATCAACACGACTGCGTGAACCCCTTAACCACAGATGTCAGCAACATCATCGCAGCCATATTTCTATACCCCAAACACCCACACAAACCATATGCCTTGTGTAGACATGATGAGTTATCAAATCTAAATGGAATATCTTGATTTAACAGCAGCACAGACATGCATTTTTCTCTCATAACTTTCAAGGGCCAACTAGATATGATCTCATTTACTCATAAAATGTAAACCTGGATTTATTTTTCTTGGGCTCAGTCCAAACTCCCACTGTGTATGTTCTTCTTTGAGACTCTCCAGGAATGTTCCAGAACTCTGCGCTGCTCAGTCACTGCGGCTAACAGAGAAACACGAGTTCTGTGTGAAACTCTGCCCGCGCTCACCGTCACCTATAGAGCGCTACAGCACAAACCTAAACTATACATTTCTACGGCGCACACCACTGGGATTGTTTTTACTATCATTGCGGATGTTCAAATAAAGCAGAATTAACTACAGTATGGCAATTATACACCTTTTATTGCTGTGGGTGTCAGAGGTAATGAGAGCTAAACATACTCTGTGTGTTTACAGTGATGGTATTCCTTTTCATATTCTGTAAACCCTAATTTTAAGCTTGGCCTGCACCAAATGTATGCAAAGTCAATTTTTAATTTTCACTAAATCTGTGGACTAAGCACAGTGAAAACAAGCTGATTGATTTATTTGTTCTGGCTGCACATTAGCAGTTGAACACTATTTGTTTTAGTTGGTCAAAGAGCAGTCTGTGGCATTGGACTGAGACAAGTATGTTACCTACATTCCTTCATGGATGCAACCCTAGCAAAATTGCTCGCCTCACTTTAAGAGTCAATGTGTCACCCAAATCTGCCTCCGTTCAGCATCTCGCCAATTAATGTGGATCGCTATTTTGACGTGTCCCTGTAAATCTGTGAAACCACAGCTTGTATTGAATTGTCAAAGCCAAATATACTTTGGGTACATTAAGGGCTAAGTGGCAGAAAATGATATTTACTGGTTCATGCTCTCTAGTTCTAAAGGACTTAGATTTGATTGGCTTTGATTACTCAGCATTCATGACATAGAACCCCTCTAATTTTCAGTCTAGTTGATGACGGTGCATTTGAACATGCTAACCGATTCACTGCTGATGATGTTTTCATCTCGTAGCAAATTACAACAGATATTTTCGAAATATTATTAATATGACTAAATCACTTAATGTTACTGTTTACAGCATGTATGTTAATATATTTTAGCTGCTATGAAATCACCTTATAGCTGTATATTCTTTTTAATTAAAAGACACAGATTTATATATTAAAAAGTTGATTAAAATGAATGTTAAATTCTTTACATCCTTTTCATCTTGCTCAAAATGGTAAGACAGGTCAGGGCAGACCTTGTAAAAACAGTTGTAATTAAAAGTGACTATAGCCGTTGTTTATTATTTTTCTTTTGTAACTTAAGACAGTCAAAATATTTAATCTGTAAATTAAGAGTGTCCATATTAAACACAAACCTACCCTGGACCTGTACGGCTTGGCTGAAGTGCTGAACAGCAGCACTGATAGGCAGACTAGAACAGAAAACCTTTAATGTGGGAAACAAAACATTAAAGTGGAAGCACATTGTATATTCTTTTTAATTGTTAAGTATAATTCAGAGGTTTTTTTTATTGCACAGTCAAAACAAAAAAAATCTAAATGTTTCTAATAAAAATGTAATAAAGGAAGAATATGAAATATTCAGACAAATTGTCATTTCCAGTGTGTAAATGTTTCAGATTAAGTAAAAATCCGCTAACGGGTTTGAACATGCTCATTTACTTCAGGAAGATGGACTAAAAAGTAATGTCTCCGATTCTGAACGGCAAAATGAAAAAGTAATAGCTTTAAATAATCAGACATCAGTTACAATCTGAAAATCTTTACAAATCACATTGGCCGGAGGTACACCTTTGCATTGTGAAAGAGGAAGTTGTTTGGAAGTTGTTCAAAAGTTTTGTGACTGCAAATGAAAAACAGTAGCAGACATGAACACCACTAACTTCCTCCTCTGAACGAAGGATGGCTCCATGTCGTCTACTTCTACTGTATGAAGGTTTGCCTATATTGGATCCATGTGTGTCAGTTTTCCCTTGGAGGCTTGGGAGACTCCACTTTCTAAACATGCTGCCACCCAGAGGACATGTACATCTACATGTAATGCAAAAACTGGTGGTAGAACTTGCCCAAAATGCAACCAATAATGAGATATTCATATTGAAACCTGAAGAGAGAGGGGGAAAGAGAAAAAAAAAAAACACCTTTTAATTTGGACAAAAACTAAACATTTATATGGCAGACCAAAGCATTGACTGATTGAAGAGACAAATGGTGAAACTGATATGAAGAAAAACTGTATCCAAAAAGAATATACATAAAAAAGCTAATTTAAATGTTACATTTTTTATTATATACATTTTATTGCGTAGGCCTATATGTGTGTGTATATATATATATATATATATATATATCGGTTTTATGAATACATTGAAAGATTTATGTGCATACAGTTACAAAACTATTTTTTTCTAAAGTGGAAAAATTGAGTCCTGTACCTTTTTAAAATCACAATATAATCATTAAATGTTTTTAAAAACCATTAAATTAGCTAAATCTGTTTGGAAGAGGGACTCGAAAACCCCTTACGTTTATTAGTAAACAATCTATCCAAAACTAAGCATAGCTAATCTCTAGCTTTCATCATCGTAATGGGAAGAACAGTAATTGGCTACTTTGTTTGACCTACTTCAGAGCACAAATATTGTCATTAGTCATAGACCAAATCCTTTAATGACATCCTGTCATTATGCTGAAGCTAATATGCTAATGGTACAAATGAATTATAAAAGAGTAGAGTTGGTTTTCATTAGCGTTCGGCTCTTAGTGAATAGCTGGGGTACAATGCTTTAATCTAAACCATGCGTGCTTTCATTTAAACCGTGGAGAAAATGAGTGCCAGCTCAGTTTGGATAAGGCCATTTCTGGTGAATCGCAGGCAGGGGATCGCAGTTGGATTTTGATTTTTGTTATGTTAGAGTAATTATCAGAATACTCCGAGCCAGCCTGAGCATTGCGTAAATCACACGGGGTGATATTTAAACAAATAGCCACAATTAGTGGAAAACTGCTTTGTCACAATCAAGCCGGAGTGACCAATTAGATTTAGCGTGTTTATACTTACTAAAAATTGAGCTACCGATCAGTACGGAGCGATACGTTTGGATTCTGTGTGATGAAGTCCTCTGGAAACATGACGGTTGGTTCGTACATTTCAGTGCTAAAGAAAACAGTAGTGATTTTGTCACAGCCGACCACATTTAACAGTATCTTCACCTGCCGTGTTTGCTTGAGAATAATCACCGTGCCGTGAGAGCGGTGTAAAATCAGTGTTTTAAAATCATGAAAAGGAACAATAAAGAGTAAAGGGACTAGCGAGCTGTCAGCAAATAATGACTGCTGGCAACTAAGCGTGACACACTCACACTCGCACTGGCATAGGTATGGAGTCCGGTGTGTGCCAAGAATAAATTATCTGTCTGTAACTATTTAAAGGCAGTGTTATGGTGTGATTTATGCACAGAAAACGGCATTGTGGGCTCGAACATTTTCCAAGTGCTGCAGCTTGCAGCAATTTAAATTATATGGGGGGAAAACCACCAAAACGACTATTTGACTCTGGTCCCATATTGAAATTGATATATTTATATGGATTAATTTGGCTCAAAGGAGCAGTTATACATTTTTGAATCTATTTAGGGACTGCAACGGTCCTTCACAGTAAACATTTCTCAAATTCTACACATGTGGAGTTCATGGGCCGTGGATGGCATAACTGAAACAGAGTAAAAAAAATGCTTTGATTTGTTTCAACAGCTAATTCTTCTTTAATTAACACTGCAAATGGCTGAATGTTGCATGAAATACAGCATGCATGTACTTATATCCTAAGGGCCAGATTGTGCTAATGCTTTCTGAACAACCTTCTTTTCTTCAACTGAATTGGTGTGTAATTTTCACATAAAAAGCACACGTACCATGTGACAGACTAAATCACATGGCTTGTACATAAAGGTCACTTTTTCTTAAACTGATTATTTCCACATTTAATGGAAAAGAAGGTTGATACGCTGCATATGATGACTGATAAACTGTCAACTAAGTAAAAATGGAACCTTGGATAGGTTCATTCAGGATAATTGGGCCATTTTTCCTGGTCACCTCAATGGTGTCCTAATTTTCCTGATTTAACTGTATGCAAATTTTTCTCACAGCTGAAAGGAGATGCAGAAAAATGTTGGTCCTGCCTAAAAGAAACAAACTCTGAGCACTTAAAGAAAATGAAAATGTGCTGAAAATGTATTCACCTTCAGACCATCCAAGATTTTAGGCTAGAGGAGTTTGTTTTTCCATCATAACAGATTTAGAGAAATCTAGCATTACATCACTCTGCAGTACATGGGTAGAATGAGAGTTAAAACTACTTTCTTAGCAAACTGAAGCAAATACACTGCTTCACAAGACATTAATTGGTGGACTAGAGTTGGGTGGATTGCTTGTGGATTATTGATTGCATGGTGATGTTTTTATAATTGTTATTTTATGTTATTTCAGCTGTTTGAACTCTTATTCTGACGGCACCCATTCACTGCCAACGACCCATTTGTGAACAAGTAATGCGATTCCCCAAATTCATCTGCATCTTGGGTGAGTAAAATTTTCAACCAATTTTCATTTCTGCGGGAGATGTTCTTTTACATTTTTTCCCATGTTTGTCAAAATTCATGTGACCAGCCCTCAGACACTTGAAATTATATAAATGTGAAAGCACTCAAAAATATGCATTCTCTCAAGGATGTGACCACAATGTTGGATGAGCTGTTTAGCCTCTGTGGTTTCCACCTCAGGTTTCCCATTGTAACAAATACCAAATGTGAATCTTTTATTATTTATTCATTTATATAGTGATAGAGTTTACCCCTATTCTTCAGACAGTTAACATTACTTTAAACAGTCCTTGTACTTATCCACTGATCTGCAGTTTGTCTAATTTGGCTAATTAGTACTATAGAGAAGTAACTTTTTTAGTGTAGCCCCATTTTTCACACCAGAAAAAAAATATTGCTAAGTTATTGTACAGAATTATGATTGGGGTTATTTATAGAAAAAATATTTTAAGTAACTTAGTTTATTACTTCTTTGTTTGTAGCTCACACTGTAGCTATGTAGTGTAGTACTTTTTCAAAACAAAAGCTTTGCAAGTTTCAAAGTACACTAAATGCTTTGTCATTTTTATTTGGTTATAAGTACTGCAGAGGATCTCATGAAACTCAGAAAGTATTTTCAGCCTTGAGCTGGTAGCAATTCTGCTTATGAATGTACTCTATAATAGAGAAATGCTGGGAGATTATAGGCAAGGTCATCCACATACTATTTGGGTGTTATATTTTCTTTATCACCAAGTTAAAGAACGCAATGGAAATATGCATGCTTTGTTCTGTGGTAAATTGATAAGTACTGTCTTCAGTGTAAGCCAAGGCCGCAGTATATTTCCACATTTGCTAGGCATGTGTGAGTAATTAGAAATAACTCATTTGGCAGACTGTCTGGTAATAGTGAGGAAATCGGTGTAATGTTTGGCTCACGGACCTCGGGCCATACAATTATCATTTACAACGTGTTTGTTTTTTATACACAACACGCCATTTGCTAGATACGCCTCATGTGATGGAAGGCTATCTTAATTCATTGCAACAACACCTTTAAATCTCTTTATGCTATGGGCCAATGGAAAAATGAGTCGTGCAATGATTTAGATGGTTTCAATATAATAGATTATATTATCTCTTCTCACATTATTACTAATAAATATAAAATAACAGAACGCTGTAGGAGAAACTTTCAGTAGTCTGTAAGATTAAAGATAATCGTTGCTTGTTATCTTGACTAACTATTGGTTAACTTTACTGTGTATATGCCAGAGTCATTATAATTGGCGATTCTTTTAGTTTCCTTCAGTGTAATCTTCAAATTTAACCAAATTTAAAAATGGTTATGGCAGAGGAAAAGACCCTCTCAATTAAGTCAATGAGCAGTAATTAGCATAATTAGAAACCCTTCTAGCATATAATAAATACATATGAGGTTTAAACTGCATCTTAAAAGTGCAAGAATTACAAGCCATTCACTCAGACCTCCATGACTGACTGACGACAATATAAAACGTTATTATGATGAATGGGTCATAGTGTCTATGCAATGAAGTCACATTTGATTTTCATTTCAAAACATGGAATGGATGAACTTCACTCAGAAAAGAGACAGCCCTTCATCCACTAGGAGATGAGTGTCTAGCTAAGATTAACTGACAACACAGACCAAGACCAAGCAGCAGAATAAAATAAATTAATAACATCTGCCCGGAAAACGACACTCATGTCATGAATGAAGCTTGTGCAATACTTTCTAACTGTGTCTGTTGTACTGTCAGTTTCATTTGTGATTTATGGCTTATGTCCTTAGTCTTTAAACATCCCTGTCTGCGATGTCCAACAATGTCACCATAAGTCACAAAAACATGAACTGACCTTTCGAGTAAATCACATTGATCTTTAGATCAGTCTGCTACCAGATTGTGGGCTCAGAACAAGCTCTGTTACTAACTTAAATTGTTAGTTGGTGAGTGGGATTTCTCCAAGTACAAGATGTTCCTGGAACAACGTTCCAATCAACCAATCAGATTTGAGGGATCATTTTTCAGGAAAAATCAGTTTTAGGCTTATGTTTAGGCTTAGGTGCTTTTACACCCTTGTTAATCAGCTATCATTTCCCACTGATTTTAGGAATAAATACAGTGGGTACAGAAAGTATAAATTTTTTTACTCTTTGTTATATTGCAGCCATTTGCTAAAATCATTTAAGTTTATTTTTTCCCTCATTAATGTATACTCACAGCACTCCATATTACCAGAAAACAGAATTGTGGACATTTTTTCAACAGAACCTAAATGTTAACAGTACCAGATGCATGGTAAGAACATCGGTTAAAAAGTCCATGTGACATCAGTGGATCACCAGTTGGTTTTCCAAAGCTACGAGAATACTTTTGTGATCCTTCCCCAAACCAAAATTATGTAAATTATTCAAAATTGAAATGCTACTGTCAATCAAACAATACTGGGAGGGGCCTGACTGTGTGAGGAAATTATTTAATGAGTTCAAAACAACAACAACAAAAAACACTGGGCGGATTTTTATCATGATAGGGTGGTTGTGTACACACACTGCCAACAATTTTAATTCAAACTACTTGTAAAAATGCATACCATCTAATGACCCTTTTAAAACCACTTATTGTTCCAGAATATGGCCCTGAATAAAATTACTAGACAGAATTATACTTATTGCAAGTATTTCTAAAAACTAAATAACCATTTATTTTATCAAACTTTTTTGTTTGTTTGTAGCTCATAGTGGCTAACAACCCTAATCTTTTAAATATAGCTTGACAATACTGTATATCAATGACTAGGATTAGCTTGAAACTTAACAAGTTTTAAGTGTTAATGGTTGCAAAGCAGAACTCAACAGGCCTTTTAGAGACATTCCTTTTAAAAACAAAGTCATTTTTTATCCATTTGTGTTAATAATGAACAGAGATCGGTTCAAGCAAGACAACAGGCCCAGATATTATTTCGAATCTCATTTGCTTTGAGCTCCACAGGAGCACTGGGCAAAAAAGCGAAAGTGGAGCAGTTGTATTATCAGAGGCCCTAACTCATCTTTAGGGGACTTCGAATCTGCCCATTGTCTGAGAAGAGGAGTGAGCCCCACACTGTGGCGCCATGCATTTGAATTGCTGACATGGCAGAAAGCTGTCTGGGTCACAGAGTCACCTGGCACCAGCGGTAATGGCCGGCGAGGCCGGGCGATTGGGGGGGTGGTGGCTTTGAGGGTGTGTTACGTACAGCCACTGCCGGGCATCGGGGTCATTATGGCGATGCTGAAATGCTCCCCTTCTCCTCGATGACAGGCCAATCTTCCTCCAACAATACGGTGTAATTTGTGAGGGGACCTTGCTGTGAGAGTGAGGATGGGTAATTAAGGGAAGAGAGGACAGTCAGGGACACACACAAGCCAACAGTGATGACAGCCATCAGCTGACTGCTGTATGGAGCCTTATTATATGCTCCATCATCATGGAACTAAACGCTCCCTTGACCCAGCGATGAGCTCGGAGTGAAGCTCAGTGGGGCGGGTGGCTGAGGGGGGCTCTTCGGAGCCTGTTCTTCTCGGGGGAGAGAGATGAACCAGAGAGAACAGAGTGGGGAGCGTTGTCCCCCGGCTTTCTCGTACGTGGGAAAAGCCTTGGAGTTGTACGACGGGAAGTTATTATGAGGCCTCGTTCAGACCCCCCTCCATTACTGTTACTGCCCAACAAAGCCAGCTCAGTCCCAGAGCCCAGCACTGACATGTTGTGGCTGAGCTCTCGCCACAGTCCTAACTGCTGAATTAGGAACTTTCATTTGGCTATTAAGTCATGAATGGGATCTTCCCTCTACTGGCTCTTTAAATGTGAGGGCCTTTATGCTTTTCAGAGGAGTTTAGGCCCTATACTTAGGGGAAAATGATTGGCTCTATTGTGGACTGAGATAATCTCTCTTGTCACTTAACAGCTCAGACTGCAGTCAAAGAAACAGCACAAAAGTCCTATTTAGTGAAAAGGCCATCTCTAACACTAATACACAGCTTGGTACCCATTTGTGTACTAAATGGACATTAAGCTGCTTAAGAACAGAATATGATACGACGATAAGCAGTAAGGGTAGTTACTGTCTCTAGTAGTTACTGTTACTGTTCAACTGTAAGATAGACTTGTAAAGTTAGAGCAAGAGAGCAAAATGAAAAAGTTTTTAATTTGTTAAATTTTGTTCAGCAAGAATGCATTAAATAGCTGTGCCAAATGTGACAGTAACAACATTTATAAATGATACAAAAGATTTTTTCTTTCAAATAAATGCTATCCTTTTAAACTTTCATTTCATTTCATAAAATGTTCTTGTATAGTTACTATTTTGTGATATTACAGTATTTTCTGGAGGTGATGTTGAAAATTCAGCTTTGCCATGACAGAAATGAATTACATTTTTAAATGTTTTGACATAGAAAACAGTTATTTTGGATAGGCAACTTCACAAAAGACTACAATGTACTCTTTGTGAGTAATGAAACAAAAAAAAATCTTACAAATATAATTTTTATATTAAACAATTAATTTTATTCTATCCTTATTTTAAAGCTACTTTTACAGTTCACAGGAAAACATATTCATTTCAATTAAAATATATGAGTAGATGTTGTACTATATACACAGTGTTAGTAAAGAAACGTACACAGCATTCAGACTGGAGGCCTTTTATCCTTCTTCAGTGAGAATGGAGCCTGCTATTTGGATTGTTCTGAACAGTGTTTATGGTTAATCACAGTGGCCAAAGTTCATCACACTTGAGGTTTAACATCATCTCACTGCCCCCACAAGGTTTAATTGGCTTCTATCTTTCTCCAGTGCTTCACACCAGAGCAGATACAATCCATATGAGTGTGTGTGTGTGTGTGTCTGGAGCTGCTTGGCACAGTCATGGGCAGACTGTGGCTTCCCCCTCACAGACAGCGCACTTTCAACCACACTTCAACCCTCATATTCACCATGAGACCACTGATCTGCTGACAGATACTTGATTTACGATTGCTTTGCAGATTTTTATTGCAAATGTTAACGTGACACAAACCACTCATGGAAGTCATTTTGGCATTGGCGGTGATGGCTGTATTAAAGTACTTATGTTTTGCAAAAGCAACGGCTTAATGATATGCTTTATGCATCATCTTCTCTGCATTTTGGGTCCTGTTCTATAAATTATGACATTGCGTCAGTCATCTAATCCAGAAAAACTCTGTATCTCTTAAAGGGACAGTTCACCCAAAATGGAACATTATGTCATCATTTATCAAATTATTTCTGTGTTCTGCAGAAGAAAGAAACACACAGTCCTAAGGGGTTTGTAATGATATGAAAGAAAGTTTAGGGGTCCAAAAAGAAACTTTCTGTATGTGTACAGTTTTTAGAAAAATCTTAATATTGAAAATATTGTAGTCAGCTAAAAACATTTTTTCATTATTAAGAACATTTTGTGCAATAGAAAGTTTCAACTTTCTTCATGTAACCATCAATGCAAATAAATAACTTATTTTTAAGAGGCTGGAAGCATGAGGGTGAATAAATGATGACAACATTTTGGGGTAAACACCAGGGCTGTAGTACTGGAGTCCGGACTTTAAGACATTTTTCTGTTGTCTCGTACCCAGGGGCATTGTAGTTGGGTGAAAAGTGGGACTAAATTACCAGGGCCCCAAGTGGGTGGAGGGCCCCTCAGGAGTGAAATTTTATTTTCCTCTAAATATAATTTCTAAGATCACAATAAATGTTGTTAACTAATGTAAATGCTAATATTTTGGGTAAATGCATCAGTTGATTCATGTATTAAATGGTGTCATAGGCAGTTGTGAACCATACTCGCATGTCGCGCCTGAAAACGTGCATAGGTGCGACACTTTCTACTGTACTTCTTTGCCAAGCTGCATTTACACTTGACATTAACATGTGATCTTCCTGGTCCGATCATGCAGACCTGATCATCAGCATAACTTATCAGGACACAGCAAGTTTACACTTGTCAGCATAGTAGTGTTTTATCTTTTAAAAACGTTTTTAGACATAAAAAATATAACTGATGACAGCCTTCAGAGAGAGAGAAGGGGCAAATAATAGTGGGCAGGGATTTATGTGATGTGATGCAGATACGCTTCCTGGATTGTGTTTACATTACACTGATATCCGATTATAAAGCGTCCCCGACTAGCTCTGCATCAAGACACACAGATCGGATAACATTCCAATCATGTTTACACCTGTCTGTTCAATGTGTATGTGTCCCAGGTACATATCGCATGTTAATGCCAAGTGTAAACGCAGCCTCTTCTGTATTAGCCTGCGCTCTATGCTTGCGCTCCCGTGGCGTCTGCCGTTGCTAAGCAACCCTGACCCGCATTCTCCATGAAGACGTAGAGGAACTTTCAGCAAAAGGATAAATGGATTTCCTGTACTAAAAATCCCTTGCAGTAGCTCTTCTAATAAATAAAAAATGGCTACCCTTGTTCAGCTATGATCAGCTGTTTCTCCATCTCGGCTGAGCTTTCAATGTTGTCACGGGAAAGGATGAAGCTGGTTGGTTGGTTCTTGTCATGACCCAGTAAACTTGCTGTATTCTTGAAAGTTAGGAGTTTCTAATTTAATTTTCTACCTGTGTTTTATTAATGTCTACACCCACCCCACCCATAAACTTACCATTTACAATAATGAAATACTAATTATTGTTGTACAGCGTGACACTGCATTTACGTGCGCATGCCCAGTAGAGCCAAACGTATGCAATGCACATGCGTCATATCCCGAGCTTTGGGTGAGCGTGCTGTGCGAAGGCATCAACCATTAATTTTTGAGCACAGACACTATGTCAGCTAACAGCAGCATTATACAGTATGGTTTTACAAACCACAGAGAATTCTTTGACAGGGCACGGAAGACGAACCCTAACCCAATTGCAAATTTTGCAACAAATCTGTTGCAGAAACCTGCCTCCAACCCTAATTAAACACATTTGAACCAACTAATCAAGCTTTTGCTAGACACACTAGAAACTTCCAGATAGGTGAGTTAAGGCCAGTTGGAAATAATCTCTAGTTTGGATACCCCTGTTATTTTGCACATGCTTTTTAATCATTAAAAAAATAATAATGCAAAATGATATATGCTGTCTCTCGCGTCACACACATTACCAATAGTTAAGTATGTGGTCTTGTCTTGAAGCTTTTTCTTTTTTTTTTTTTTACTCTTATTTGGACTCGGTTTTGACTTGGACTCGAAACTTTTGGACTTGACTTGGACTCAAACCTCTTTGGACTCTGTCTTGACTCGTACTCGACTAGTCCTGGTCTGGGACTCAACAAAGCTGGACTTGACTACATCTCTGGTGAATATTTATTTTAACACACAGCAGGTAGCACTGCCAGAACCTGATTTTGATTTCTGAGTTTGACGTGTTCCTAGGTCAACATCTTTGTTGACCCTCTAACAACATTGTGATTAGCCAATCAGATTTGAAGATCCAGTTTATAGTTTTTGTGATGTTTAGGCTTACAGTCAGTATTTGGTGCTTGTCTGTCAGTATAATTCATCTATCATTAAATCTGATTTTAGGGATTACCCATGGGTAAAGTTAGGTTTAGGTGTAGGGATATAGTCAAGTCTAAAGTTTTTGATTAAAATCTTCTAGGTTCAAGAGAATACGTTGGCATAGGAACACGTCAAACTCAGCAAAATCAGGACATGCAGTAGCACTGCTTCAATGTACCTTTGTGATCAACATGTTTTTAAAAAGTGTATATAAAATACACTTAACTGGCAAAATAAAGGCAATAATGTAGCGGGTGGTGTGAAGCTGGACAGTAACTGTTGAAAGCTCAGTACATGCATAAAATACAGCCATGCCTACAGGGTGCCCTGCATTTTAACGTCCCCTTAATTAGGCTCTTTTAAAATGCCTAATTATACATTTATTGTAGTTCACAAACACACAGACGCACTCACACACACACAAACACACCTTCCCTGCCACAAACACATGCATAAACATATGGTAACGCTTAAATCCATTTAATAGCTATTTACTGTGATCTGTACTTTTTTATTTAAACACATTTTCCACTCTGCAAATGCTATTTTTTCATAAAACCACTTTTTTGCTGTTTTGAATTACATTATTATTGTGCCAGCACTTAGAACATTAGCTGTTACATCTGCGTGTGAAGTGATGCACTTGTGTATTGGAAAAAGTCAAACAACAATTACCTCTGTAAGGCTGGAAGAAGCTGATGTCAGGCTATCAGCCCCTGCTCTCCTTAGCAACACTGGGCCGCCCTGATAATAATAAACGAGACTCTCAGCGAGGAATAAAGGCTCTTTGGCAGAGCGTGAATCATGCAGTTTTAATAAACAGTCATGAGAGCTGGCCAGGCTAAACCTTTGAGGTCAGCGGTAGTTCTGCCATCTACAGCGAGTCTCGATCACTACGTACTGAAGCCTCTCAAAAAATGAAACCTGACTCCACGGCAGCACAACGGGACATGTGTTCACTCTTACTCTAATGTGAAAATGGACACTCATACATTCAGCTGTGACCTGTTTTATGGTTTTACACAGTCACAGAGCCCTATAACCTCTAATGGGACACAAACCTATGCCACAGAGCCATAACACTCCACCAGCTGTTTCACAGGGAGAGCGACGGCGAATCTTTAGGAACCTAAAATACAATTACATTAAACTGGTTACTGTATAGCTGTTGAACTTTTTCTAATGTAGTAAATAACTGAAATCCTGGCATTTTGCATAAAATTTTACTATCTTGGATTTATATGCAATATTTTCTTAGTAAATAAGTAATATTTTCATGTACAAAATAGGTTTCATAAACAAGCATGCTACAAATCACTTTAAAATGAGCTCATAAAGACTCAGTAAATAATGTTTTGTTTAAGAGGATGACAGATACAACTTCAGGAGGCCTAAAATGGCCCATTAAGCATTTGGTTCTTTGTACTTTGGCAGGAGAATAACAGCTGGCAGGCTGGGCACTCCTCGTTTGGCGACTAAAGAGAGAAGAATTTGTTTTTTTAAGGTAATTACTCAATTCAGAACTGACATGTACTTAATTGATATGGAATATGAAACTGCTTGTTAAATATACTTTGCTATTGCAATCAATCTAATGAAATCAGATAATAAAAGTAAGCTTCACACCACATTTACATTTGAAGGACCTGAAAATGTTTTCATTATACTTTGCCCCACGGTATATTAAAGTATAAGTAAGTTAGGGTGTTCCATAATTCATTTGAATTAATATTGCAGTAATATATGGCAAAAATGACTGATTGTGTCCTACTTTTCTCAAGACAGTGAACTGTACACTGTACAACACCACCTTCATATATATATATATATATATATATATATATATAAAGCATCGTTCCTGTCATACTCCACCCATAATTCCCAGACATTGTATAAGAAGTGATCTGTGGGTACAATTATCACACATCATGTCCTTGAAATTATGGAATGTGAATTGTACTCTGTGGCTGTAATCCCTTACTGATATATTCAAACTATGTGTTTTTGGCTGGAAGAAATGCACAACATTTGAGAACACCGTTTTTCATCATTTTCTTGATAGGTGATTAACTGGAGTTTTCCAGGAATCAAATGACACACATTAACATGAGTTTTATATCTATTCCTTTTTGTCCTTTGGCTGCTCTTTTGCTAACATGTAAACTCCAGGTCTTTTCATGTGCACGTTAGAAATAGGGGTACACAGGTGATTTGTCTAATGGTACGTTGTCAGGAATGAATGTACTATTAATGATGTCTAATGAATTGCTCAATTTAAATAATTACTCTTTGTCTAAATTAAATGGTGATTGAGCACTTTATCAAGTCTTTGGCCTGTAACATACATTTGATTACCATAACGCTGTTCAGAGCAACTTAAAATGACTTGAAACACAAGGCTCACAAAAAATGTGTTTGAAAACGAATCAAACAAATCTATAAAAATATTTATCATCTAACAAATCAAGCATCATGTGGTAAAATATAAATTAACTGGCTTCATTCATCAAAAAATCATTATTTAATCTTGCTTCCACCAGTTGTTTGTATGGGTTAGATCAAGTAGAAATAGTTTCTGGGAAAGTTTTTCACTTTTACAGTGAACAACAGCAATAATTCAAAAAGAATGGTTACTCTGTGCATCTCGGTTCTTTTCACAAAACGTATCTGTGAGGACAGAGTCAGCGTGGGGCTGAACACATGGCCAGCGCTCAGTCAGGTGAAAGTGTCTCCCCCATGCTGGCGTCTGAAATACCCGTCTCCAGGTCCCACTGTGGCCCCTGCCTGCCAGCTGGAGCCCCCTGACCTCTCTAATGCAGCCAGGCCCAGAGTGCCGTCACTGAGCAATACACAGAAATGAATGAATGAGTAAAGCAGGACCCCCTGAAGCCCACTGGTGTTAATATACAATGTAAACACTGATCTAATATTAAATGAAATTCAAATTTAATATTACCTGACAAGGAAACATGCAAAAGTTGATTAAAAAAAATCACACTTTTATTGCACAAATACAGTAAATTCAAATCATTAAAATGCACATTTTGGGTTTGATCTTCCGATTTCTCCAATTTTATCAACTAAAACATCTGCTTGAGTTAAATACTATAAATACAAAACCCACATTTTGTGTTTGATATTTTCTCAATTAAAGGGTCTACTTTTTTACACGCCGAAAAAGGTATGTAAAACTGAAAAAGGTACCCTTCTACTCCATCTAACTCTTTAGTTCAGTTTCATTGGTGTAACCTAATATTTAAGCTGATTCAGTAAATAAATATAACAAATTATATGGGATGTTTTACTGCAAAAAAGTCAAAAGAATAATTCTGAATTTACTATGCGAAGCAGATGTTTTTGAATGTTAAGGGAATAGATGAAAAATTGCTGAACATTTCTTACAAACACAATGATAAATAAGTGATGTTATGCTGAATTTCTCCAAATGTGTTTGTGCCAAAGAGAGTGACTGGGAAAACATTTCTTTTAACTTACACTCTGAAATACAAAAAGCTAAAAAGACAAACAGACAAATTAACTTTTTGTGTAAAAAACAACAAAAAACAACTAAACCACACAAGCACCTGGAAGTTGCTATATTTCTCCAAAAGAGCAAAAGGCTAATGTATTGCTTTCTCAAATTATAGAAACACAATGTCTATGACCTGTCGCTGACAAAATTACAGCGCTATTTTAAATCATTATGGGTTATTCAGCGGAGCCAGAATGGACTAAACACTATAGACCCAAAAGCTCTGTGGAGAATGTAACTCTGGAAAGCAGACCTGCAGGCAGACAGTCGTAAATTCCCCTACATGAAAACCTTTCTTTCCTGTACTGATATCTCCCTCTTAGGCACTAAATCTTCACTGTTAACTTGAGGCCATTAGAACCAAACACAGGGATTGCTGACTAATTGATAACGTTACGATTTGAAACATTCTCAGAGGCCCTAATTGAAAACATTGGGGAGGAGGCCTGGAGATGTCTGGGGAACGAGAGGAGGGAATCGAAGGGGGTCTTTGATCTTGGAGCTTGTCTGTCATCCTGTTTTCCTTCAAGGTTTCCTGGTTTGTTTCAGTAGACTGAGGCAGACTCTTGGGGACAGGACGTTAATGGATCACTTAAAAGAGACCTATTCTTTACGAGGAGGCTAAAGCGTTATCAGCTGGGTTAAAGACAGTCAGGCCGCAGAACTGCATTTATGGGGGGGACGGTGGGGGGGCTGACAGATAACCCTACTGAGTATTACAGTAGCTTTTTGTTGCAGGGGAGGAACGGCACTTTTCAGGGAGGAAAAATGGGAGAAAATCATTGCAGAGTTCAGGACATTGTTCGAATCAATTTGTCACATTGATGCAAAACCAAGTTTTTACAGAATGCAAGAGCAGAACGTATAACATGATCATGTGTTTGTGGCTTCATACAAACATTTTACAAAATAAAAAAAAAAATCAGGAAAAACAACTACTTTGTTTTTAAGATGTTAACAGATTCAAGGTTGGATTATAGAATCTTACTACAGCTGACAGAATAAATGAACACTTTAATGTCCTAAACAATATTTGACCTACATTTGTGTAGTTTTATTTAAGCTTGAATGATTTACAACAAATATGTTAACCAAATAATCATTAAATCATCCGTAGTTTCAAAGATATTGTGGTCCTGGCTGATAAATGTTCTAGGGGAAACTTGGTTATATGAACAGTATATATTAGCAGGAAAAGGCTTGAGTTAGTAGTTTAACATAGAGTCATTATCTTAACGTGAATAATCAAAGAAGTTATGGTTATGTGGGTCTTTGTTTTCTCAAAATCGAACACATTCTAATCACTGTTGCCTTTGTAACGTGAAATCTCCAGGTAGTCAGCATGGCTGCTCATCATTGAGATACTCATCACTGATACAGCATAATATGAAAATAAACTGTCAAGAACGTTTGAATTTGATCTTGGCCAGTCCAGCATTCTAAAATCTTTACACTTGATCCAAAGCACCAGCAGAAAATTACTTTCTGTCCCATGCATTTGGATTACAAACAAAGCCCGAATAAGGTGGGATATATCGTTTTTTTCACTGTGAATTAGCAGCAGTTGTCTCAGTTGAGTAAAGACCATGCAGAGGAGGACTCCTTTGAGTACATAACACAACATGATTCTCCAAGCTGTCCAGGCTCCGGAGCACAGTTGGCTTTGATAATGGGATTCCAAATCACAGTTGGCTTTGAGCAGAAACATTTACTTTAGAGAGATTTTTTGTTTGCGTGTCAAAGCCCCATCCATTCCAATGGCTCTGAATTATAGTGGAGATCATGCTGTTCCAGCATGAAATGGTGCCTGCAACAGAAAGATCAGATTTCATGAATTTTGGTCTTTCATCCTTATGAAAGAAATGTGTGCGCCGTCTCAAAACGTTATGAACGACCCTTTAAAGTTTGTGTAAAAAGCGCACTGCATTCAGAAAATTTTGAGAAAATGACATTCAATTGTAAAAAGCAAATTTCACTGAAGAGGCAATTTGCTGAATCCTAAATGAAGTCCACATCGTCATTTTAAATGTTCCTCCGATCTGATTATTCAATGGCATCTAAATTGAGAGATATCGGACACATAAAACTCCTGAGAATGCAAAAAAGCTAGATCTTATGTATCATTTAAAATGCATGGGATTCCTGACAGCATTCACTCCTGTTTGAGCCCTCAGGGTTTCACACTTTAATTGGACTGGTGCCACGGCTGCAGTGGGGCTGGAGATCAATGGATTGCACGGCCAGTGGAGCGTCCGTGACCCATACAGTCAGACTCTCACTGAGCGTCTGCCTCTCGCCGCCAGTCTCACTCTCCTGCCCCAGGCTACATGGTCTCCGTGTATCCAGGCACGCCAATCAAACAAGCCTTATCACAGTCTGAGTCAGTGTGGGTCCTCGCTTAAACGCTCTTAATTGTAGCATGATTACATTTGGTAATCTGTGTCTTAAAGGAGTATGTTCCGTTTGTTTATGGTGTGGGGTGACAAAATTTAATCAAGTTTTTGAGACGGTAATTGCTATCAGACCACGTTTTAATGAAAACAATGAGACCGCAGCTGTATTTACAAGCATTATCATATTGAAAAGCAAAACATTTAGGCTTAAAACAAATTTATGAGATCATTAAGAAGCAACTATGTGAGTTTTAACATTTTTAATATAGGAAAACGGTGACAGCAAAACATCAAAAGACACCTGTTTTTTAGGAACAGAATGTTGTTGTTTTTTGTTTCTCATGTTACATCATAAATATTAAAAACAATTCAGATCTGAGAACTTTTGCAAATCATTGTGGACAATTTTCTTTTTATTTACTATGAAATATGATTTTTTAATCATTACTGTACTTTTAAAAAAACTATATTTTCTCAGAAAGTGAATTTCACAATGAAATGGCTAATAACATTAAATTAATCCTAACATTTTGAAAAAGAAAGAATAAAACTATATTTTTGTTTTATTTACTTGGGAGGGGGGAGGGGGGCTCCTCACAGAAATCAGCTTTTCCTAAAACATTCGATCAATCCTACACCTCTATATTATGATTAACCCCTAAACCAGCAATTATTTAAGATCACAGAGCTATTTTGCACTGCTCGTCAAATTCGAAGGTGTGCTGGTCCATATTTAATTTTATTTGAGGAAGAGATAGTAATTCATATCTACAGGGCTTTGCATAGGAAGTACCCAGGCCCTTTGCTTTTGAACCTTTGGGTTTGCTTTAATGTGGGTCAGCTTGGAGGTGTAGTCCAGAGGTGTGGGGTGATATTACAGACTGCTAGAGAGAGTGTTTGCTCTCTGCTTATTATGGAGAGGAGCCAGTCTTCTCTGAGACCGTGGGGAGAAGATGGCAGCACTGATAGCAGCCACATGGGTTCCATCAGACTAATTGAAGCAGGCTGCTTTGCACCAAAACTGAGCCCTGAAGGACGTGACAAAACCAATTGATTTAAAGGCAATAGAAACAGTACTCAAAAAATGACATTTTTACCAACAGCCCTTAATGCGAAGCAGGGTTGTTTACGGCCGAGTAGGTGTCTCCCGAAAATGTATTTTACTTTTGCTGATTAGAGAGAAGTTTGGGCTTACACGCTGCAGGGTTTCAGAAACAGAGCTGCACTTCAAAAACAGAGGAGTGATGAAGGCATTCTTTCCAGTGCAGGAACCCAAGTATGATATTACAATAATCTGAGCGATTCGGCGCTTATGTCAGATCCATTTGGAGCACTAAAAGATGTTGACAGAGACAAGGATGAACAAAGGGCACCTCACGTGCAGCATGGAAAGTTTTTAAAAATGCATGTAACATGATCAGAGATATGACAGCAAAATTAAGGCCATTTCAAAAGGATTTGGCATAAAATAGAATGGGTGTATATGTGCATCACGAGGTTCTGTATAAATAAGTTTAAGTGCAAGCTCAGATCATTTTTTAACAAACAATTTATCATTACTCATAATATTAGCAGATCAAATGGTCACCAATATATCAAGATTTCTGCATAGTGCTTATGAAGAAAGTCATGCTGAAAAGACCTTTCCAAGGAATGTACATCTGGTCATCTTAGGTGTCATCATCTGACTGCGATGAAATGCGCTCAAATAGTGTCCGAGAAGCAGCTTTCATAATGTCTGCACAAACTACACAAAAACACCTAAAAAGCTTGACCATAAATTTGTACTAAAAAGTTATCACCAATAAAAATAAATGTCTATATTCATGAAACTAAAAATAATTCATCACATTATAAACATACACATTTTACTATATTATATAATTTTAATAAATATATTATTTTGTACATCACTAGAAAAAAACTTAATTAATTAATAAATATCTTTTTTCTTGAACTGGGTAATTTTATTGAGCTATGTAAACAAACTGACTAAAATGAATCAGATTTTTATATAAGCTGCATTTCTGTATTACCTCAGTTCACACAATGTTAGAAATGTTGCATTTGTCACTCTAGTAAGGAAAAGTAACTTGTTATCATTAAAGCTTCGCTGTTTTGGAAAGCTATTGCCAAGCTTCTGCGAAAAGTAGTTAGTTTAGTGTCGTCACTACTTTGAATTACTAGTTACTCCCTATAACATTAGAAGCTAAGAGACAAAACAATAAGGCTTTCAAAAGGTCCCTAGAGTGGATTAACATAGGTTTTAGATACAGATATGCTACGTTAAACAGCCAGTGGTCACAACAAGCAGTTGACCTAGAATATCTATTTCTAATTGTATGTCATTACACTAAACTGGACATCCCTGTGTGTGATGAGGCAGGGAGAGGCAGGGTTCACATGTCCGGCCTGCACATTGTTCAGAGCCATTGTCCCTGGGATTGTCTGGCTCCAGACCTCAGAAACCCTAATTACATGTCTGCAAAAACCACATACAATACCAGACCAACAAGGCAGCTTATCACTTGAGACTCTCCATGCGCAATTTTCATTCCCATTGTTTTGCTTTTCTCTATGTTTTGTGTCAGAAGTGAAAAGAAACTTATTGTGTGCTTATATACTGTAACAAATAAAGCAACCAAACAATGAAAAGCACATAGCCAGATAAGTGTCCTATGATTTAAAGAGTGCACAGAGCACTGGCCTTGGTTTTCAGTGGTCAAATGCAAAAGCTTTAAAGAGAAAGTTCAATAATGGGAGGAAGGCTCTTCTTCAACAACAACAACATGTCTGGGTATTTATAGCATTTGTGATAATTAATGAAAATGTTATTAAGATCACTGCCTAATGAAAGAGATAACTGATAAAAGATGAAACGGTAGGCCCACATACAATCCATAACTTGCTTCTGCTTATCTGGTGTTTCTTCAAAGGCTGCACCAAAAGAACATTAAGGCCATTTGAGTCAGTAATAGGACATGACATACAGAGAAAAACATACAACCAGGGTCAAATATGGTGCTTGTTAAGATAACGAATGCCCCATGTGAACACTATGCTGTACAGCTCTCACATACCCACTCAGATGAAACTCAAGCCAAATAACAGACGTTTGCACTAAACTGTATTTTATGCTGAATATTGCCCAAGTTTTCACTGTCCGCAAACATTCCTTTGCATTCAGCATGGCAAAGACCCACATTCTCTGACTAAACAGACGCCAGTGAAGTCCAAGCTATAAAAATATATAAACATTATGCATGTTATGTGCTAAATATTAAAAAAAGTTACTTTAATGATTACTTTATCCATTTTGGTGCTTCGCTTTCTGTATTTAAACTACAATCTTGTGAAAGATCAAGTTTCTTCTAAAAGACGGTCTAGCACCCCATAGTTGGCAATGAGAAGATGTGTAGTTTACTGGTGTGTATTAAAATAAAACAAGCTACTAAAAGTCAACAGGGAAGCTTGGGCTCTTTTTAAACTGTGCCTCATATAAATAATGCAGAACTCGGTGATTCTTACTAAACTGGATTATAATTGCATTATTGGTTTACGCAGCCTCCTGAAGTATCCCAAAGGGAAGTTCTTTGGCAAAGACTTGCTTTAATATGTCTTGAAATTGTTACCAGCTGACTTGGCTACAGGAAATGTGTCTCTCTTAAAAACCTCAAAGCAAATAATACAAGTAGCATGCAATATTCATAACCCTGTTTGGCTTTATTGCTGTCCATCCAATGGCGACATGTAGACATCTTGCCTCTCGGTATTTCATTACAAGTATTTTTGTTTAATACTTTGCACAAAGTCTGTGATATCATTTAGTCTCATCAATCTGTCGTCTCCCGGGGCTTAGTTTTATCCACGCTACTATGAAAGCATCTCTTGACCTTCTAACCCTCCTGGGACTATCATCAGAGCCTTGTGGAGCCAGATCAAACCCATAATAACCCTGTGTTCTTTTTTCTCTCTTTCTCTGCATGAGACAGGACACAATGTCTTGAGGCAGTAGTGTAAAGTACACCCTGCCAGCAAACTTAGATCTTAAATATCACACTAAGAAGGTATTTCACCTTCTCAGATTAAACAAGCAAAACTTTTTTTTTTAGAACTTGTTTACAACTACACTGAATTAGTCGAAAAGCCAGATCTGTTTGCCACATGATAGATACATTTTTTTGCCTGACATTATGCCTGGCTTTGGGCTGTGGTAGAGATTTCATTTGTTTCCTTTTTCAGACAGGCACAGAAAGACAAAGTATGTTTGGATGGTGACATCATACATGCTGAAGCATTCAAAGGGCCCAGAGGAGAAAGTCTGGTCTGCATATCTGTTCTGGTATCTACCTGGTCTCCAACTTTATCATCACTTCTGCGGAGTGGAGAATAACAAGATTTGAAGGTTCACAGAAGTACAGAACTTGGAGTAATATAAAAGTAGCCACAGAAGTTAATACCCCCCCACCCCCCAATACAGAATACATATCCTACATGTAACATACGCAATGGAAAATGTGAGCACTTTTGAAGGACTTTTGAAGAAAACTGATTATTTCTAAAAACTATAAAAAACATTATATATATATATATATATAATACCATGTATCACTGTATATATTATTGTCTGCACATTAAAAGGAGTATGACAACAGCCAGTGCTTCACACAGATATCGTCTGATCGTCATCCAGTCTGTCTGGAATGACATGAAGTAACAGAACAAACTGAGACTCAAAGAACAAGCTGTAATACCAAATATTTATTTGATTTAGTTAACAGAAGTTAATTGATAAATTAAATCTATTTATGGGATTATTTTTGAAAGCATCTTCATTTTACAGCCTTTTTACACGAGTGTCTAAAACTTTGAACAGAACTGTAGCTTTCCAGCTAGGTTTTTTGAAGCATCTTGGAGATGTTGCCAGAGTTCTTCTGGATTGAGTCTGTCTCAGTTTGTTCTGTTACTTCATGTCATTCCAGACAGACTGGATGATGATCGGAAATCTGTGGCTGTTGTCAGACTCCTTGTGCAGACAATAATCTCACTGCATTATTAAAAATAAATGACAAAAATAATGTTTGGAAATGTAAACTGATATTTCCAACTGACACGCTACCGCAAAAAATAGAAATAACCCACTTTAAACCAGTTTTTGTTGGTGAAAATACTAGTGGCCTACCTAAGACTTTTGCACAGTACTGTATA
>JAUMHP010000063.1:10653636-10682707 GCA_032361065.1 Enteromius trimaculatus
GGATTGTGGGTGATTTAAGAGCGTGAAGGCTACACTTATGCATCCTTTCCTGTCTATGGGATATTTTTCGAACGAAGCACTCAGTCCTTGGTTGAAATTCCGAGAATCCTCGACATGGGAACAGTCCTTCGACGGATGTCTATGATGTAGCATCCTCGAAATTCTGGCTTCCGAGGATCCTTCCTTGACATTGAGAAACGCCTTATACATGTAGAAATGGCAAGTGGGAGAGAAAAAGGTTTTTAAGCAACTGTATCTTTTTTCCACACACACAAAAAAAAAGTGCATGTGTCATTAGTATGAGAAAAAAAATTCGGTTACAGCTCTGTTAAACGTGGGCTGGGCTCGGACAGAAAAAAATGCTCAAATGCTGAAGTACATTTCTGGAGTGTTAAAGATGAAAAATAATAAGAACCGTACAATAATCCCTCTTTGCTAAAAGTGCGTTCACACCTGAGGCAACTTGGGCGATATCTCACTACTCGCGTGTAGTTGGATGCTTGAACATGCTGAGTTTACTCTGGTTTCACACACACTTTTCGGTGCCCATGTTAACGGATAAGAGCTTCCACACAGCACGCGAGGCGGCGCAGCAGCGCGTAGCAGGTGCAGAGAAATGACAAATCAAAATACATGGCACAGTGTTCGGAGAAGAACGCTTGAAAAATACGACAGAAAGATGCTTGTCTATAGCCTACTGCAGTACAAGCTGCCAGTATGAAAGCAAAATCTGCAGGCGCTGCTCCTGCTCTTCATACACGCCGCTTCCGCGCTGCTTATGCGTGCAGTAAAAGTTTAACGCATCTAATAACAGGATGTCTAATTGCGTCTTTGCATTGACTTAACATGTAAATCACTCGCGCTAACCGCTTAATTCGCGTCTGGTGTGAATGCAAGAATCAATGTCTTGTTACGTCCATAAATGCATTTGTTAATTTAATATAAATCGCAACACTTGCTGTAATGTAATCGCATAGGCTGACATCGCGATTGCAATATTATTAATCGTGCAGCACTACTTTAAACAAATGCAGAATAACTAAATACAGCGACTGCCAGTGGGTGTGAAAACAGTGGAACAACATTCGTAACCATTACTAGCAAAACCACAACTAGGAACAACTCGCGACCATGAAGCTTTTGGTGGTGTACCTCTCAGAAACCTAAAAATTGTTTGTATTTTGTTACCAGTACTTAAAATGCTACTTTTATATATCCATATATATTAACTATGGTGTGTAGTTATATTTTTTCAGGTCCTTTTTACGCAAACGATGAACTACTAAGAATTATATTCATTTATTAACAGACCTTGATCAAATAAAAATGGACTCGTTTACAAGACCACCTCTGGTTAGGAATCAACCAAGTGGACTATTTGATTAACCCCAAGTTATTTTATGTACTTTTGGTTGCAACTAAACTTCCAATGCAAAATTCTGTGGTTTCTTAGGGAGACAAAAGTAAAATGCATGGCTAAGACCATAATGCCGTAATGAAATTTCTAGAAAGTGAGCAAATTGCATCAGCCACAGCTGGTAAACAGCGGTCTAGTACGGTTTCAACACCATTAGTGAAGAACAGATGTAATCAGCAAAGCTTTAACAGACCTTCATTGAATTACTATCTTTTAAACTAAGCAAGAGTTTCAAGAACCTCAAAAAGAGAGACCAGCCATGAGATCTAATACACCTTCAACGAAAAATCTAATCCTGACAGCTAATGGGACAAAAGAAAGCCGGATTTGGCCCTCTCTTTTCTCATAATTTAACCCCTCGCAGAATATGATAAAGAGGCCTGGAGCAGCTGCACACTGACCAGTCCCCAAGCACACAATTAACAACAAAAGAGCCCTTTTAACGCATTGAGCTAATCAGCAGCCAGCCCACCACTGCAGTCCCCCTGAACCATCTGCAAGACGGCAGACCGTCTCCGTGATTGTGAAGAAAAAAGACTGGCACCATGCTATCATGTCCTAGGGTCAATGAAGCACATTGCTTAGCAACAGTCAAGCCCCCATGCGTGGAAACCAAAAGCTTTAGCTTTCAAAGAGCAACTCAATAAAGAGTGGACAAGGGAATGTGCTCCAAGATTTGATTACCAAATGGCCTCTGATTGTTCGCTGACCACTGTAGGAAAACATTAAGAGCCACCTAGCTTGGACCTTAAGTGACCAGCAAGTGACAAACGATGAAACACTTTTACATTTTTATTGGTTTATAGACTATAGCTACACTGTGCCTAAACTATGTGAGACGACAGAGATGAAGAGTTATATGTAGTCCAAAGTGAGCAAATGCTATATGTGAAGACTGGAAATGTCAGTCTGCAATGTCACACTTGGTGATAAAATAATTTAAAAAGGTATTATTAAAAGAACTGAGCTTTTAAATGTTTAGAGGGAAAGGTCAGACAAGGTTGAGTTCCAACTGAAACCAACCAAAAACACAGGACACCAGAGGAGATAATCCTAATAATCCCTGTAATAATAATTAGGTTATAATGAGTTGCCAACATTTCCTAACCAAATTTGCTGATAATAATGTAGAGATCACCATCATTAAACTTGAACATCAACAAAAAAATAAACACCATTTACTTTAATAACACATAATCATGGTTTTTAAATCATTAATCAGGGAACATTATTCCAAGAAAAAAAGCTTTATTTTAGAAATATTTAATTGATTGCTGAGACATCTGAAATTTTGCAGCTTAAGTCATGAAACACTCTTACTTCAACCCCAACCAGCTTCATCACGTAATCGCAAACCAAACCATTTCTAAATGATGAATTTAGTTCACAGCCTACTTTTTCACTCATTAAATACACTTAAAATGTTTTACATTTCAGATGTAGAATGGCTTGCAAATACTTTTTCTTGTTGACTTAAGATTTTTAAATATGGAAATTGCACCAGCGAGGTCTGGATGATGAAGCTTCAGGACAACAAACACCAGTGAGGTCTGGGGCCTGTTTCATAAAACAAGTTTACCAAATAAGCCAGTTTTACTTCAGTTAGTCGGACTTATTGCCAGTTAATTTGGTTTAAAATAAGTCAGACTATCTGCCATAAGCCTGGTTTATTTGGTAAACTTGTTTTATGAAACATGCCCCAGGATGATGAAGCTTCAGGACAACAAACAGTAACTCAAAAACAATACCTACATCATACCAATACCAATATTAACATCTATAGCATCTCATGCCCTCATTTAGAAAGACATCTTGAAGCAAACCAAATATGATTTAGGAATAAAAACATGGTCTACTCTACACACAATGTTAAAATCGAAGCCAAGCTCACTTATACGACAAAGTGGTTTGGGACCAATGGTGAAGAACCCTTTACTAAAACAATGTGTTAGGCTATGGTTTCAAGATATTTTAACAATTTTGAATGACAAAGCCACTTTATATAGTTAAGCCCTAAAAAGCTACAAACACTGGATTTAAACTACTAACTTCCTGGATGTTACAACCTCTAGCCTAAATGACACCACTGACTCTGGTACGCATGTCAACATAGGAGTATTTCTGGAAGGAGTATTTCTGTTCCTGACACTTGTTGTGTACACCAGATTTTGAAACACTGCTGAGGTCTCATAACAACAGACCTCGCTAACAATCTAAACTGCCTGGATGAAAACACCAAAAATCTGCTTGGTACTGAATGAAGAGGTTCCCAAACAGCGCAAGTTCTCAAGCTTGCTTATATATTCACAGCTTTTCAGACTAGCACACAGAGCCTTTCTGGATATAAAAAGTTCTAGACGTACCTGGTCTCTCTCATGAGGGAGTAGTGTTACAGGTGGGAGGTCGACACCAAAGACCCCCACGCTCCTGAAGCAAGCTTTGCCTCCCAGCCCACCACTGTTCATCCTGTAGAGCGGCCCATCCTTGAGCAGCCGCCCGTTGTTAACTGCCCGCTTAGCAGCAAGCCTCAGCCTCTGCTGAAACCTGGGGTTCGCCACAACATTCACCAGGTCGCCCTGGCTTCTAAGGAATCTCTCAATGTTCCTTAGAGAGGAGCCAGCTGGGACACCCAGACCTTCGATAGCCCTCCTAAGGATTTTATTCCAATCCACATGACGCAGATCTCCAGCAGGTATCACAGATCCAAGCGAGACCGGGCCAGAGCCTCCCAGCTTGAAAGGCACAATCCTTCCCGGGTTATCCGGGTCTTTGTATGAAGCACACCCTTTACTGGTAACCTTAAGGATGGATCCATCCTTCACAGAGAGCTCCAGCTGCTGGAGTACGACGCCCTTGTCTAGTCCATGTGAGGTTGAGACAGCATGGCAAATCCGCTCCTCGGAAGGCCGCTGCTTCTGCCTTTTGATCTTCTGAATAGCCTCAAGAATCCACTCTGTGTACAGGGGATTGGCCAGTTTCACCATGGTGAAATAAGTTGTTTCATTAAGGTGTGATCCATGAATACATTCCTTTTCTTTTAAGAGCGAACAATACGCATCCACAAACAAAAGCCTGCCATTAGTACATTATGCCAAGCAGGATATGGGACTGATGTAACTCCTCAAAGATTAGACTGGCTATTCATTTCTTTTTCCCCCTCTGTCAGAAAGAAAAAAAATCCCTTGTGGTTGTAAATCCAAAGTCAGAGGACTTGCTGAAAAATCCTTTTGTGTTACACCTGTGGGTGTGAAGGGGAGAAAAACAGAAATACATGTTACTTTGCAACAAAACAAACACTCTCTCCAGAGGTAGTTACACTGGCATGGCAACCCGATCCAAGGGGTTAGGCTAACCAACACTACCACTCGTTTACATTAGTCATAATTCTACATTAGTCATGCTATTTTACACAAGCACAAATGTGAAATAGATTTTAAAAAGACAGTTAAAAAACAAACAAAAACATCCTGTATGTTTCTCTGTGTATAACTAATATATATATATATATATATATATATATATGAAATATAATGTGACTTCAGGTGCACACATTCCATAAAATAAAAAAAAAATAACCAGTCCAAACTAGAAAGACCAGCATAACCATGAGATTAAGACGGACATGTTAATTCA
Source organism: Enteromius trimaculatus (assembly GCA_032361065.1). Lineage (NCBI taxonomy): Eukaryota > Metazoa > Chordata > Actinopteri > Cypriniformes > Cyprinidae > Enteromius > Enteromius trimaculatus. The sequence continues at coordinate 10,658,687 of JAUMHP010000063.1, forward strand.
CATTTTGATAAAAAGCTGTGTGTATAACTGGTACTCAAAACCTGCCTGCCTACACACACTGCAAAAATGCTACACGTGTTTATTGATACCCATATATGCAGTCTAGCTAGGGAGGTCAATATATTGAGACATTCACTCCAAAACAAGGCAACAATATACTTTGCAATTTATATATATATATATCAATTTATTTATTTATTTATTTATTTTTATTTTTTTACATTTAGCTACAAGCTAAAACACCGCACACTGTGGATAACGTAACATTTTATTCAGCTCATTGATTTATTAGAGTGTTAAAACCCAAAAAGCATAAGCAGAGGAAGAACAGTGCTGCGAGCAGCCAGCAGGTGACACGCAGTGAACAATTTCTCAAGAATTCCTCCGCTCGCCAACAGCAGCCATGTAAACTCAACCGCAACTTATCTGCCATAATATTGTTATATAAAAAGCCTCGCACACATACTGAGGGGAACACTTGACCCATTCCTCTGAGACATTAGATCCGGCCTAAACAGATCCAAGAAAAGCTACTGTAAATAATTGAACGGCGCAACTCGGTTAGCCAGCAAAATAACCACTAAATAACTCGAGTTGGGGAGGCATGACAGCATACTGAGTGTTAGCAGCACGTATAAAAACAAGTCAACCGATGGTAAAACAAAGTGTTACTTATCAGTTGACACGCACTCGTTGTGAATGTTCAACTCAAACTTAAAAACACGACATATAGTGTTGTTAAAGATTTGACACTTATTTCATCGATTTTAAATCTCGTCTACGCTCTTCCAGCTTTGGTCACAAACTACGACTTGGCGGTGAAATTTCACATTAAGAGTCTAGCAACATCATCTCAAATGTTGACAGCTAAAACCAAACACAGTATCACAAGCGCTTACTGACATTCTTACTTCAGCTCGAGTCCTCTGATTAATGCCGAGACAGTGAGCTAAAGTCAGGCGAATCTCAAAAGCATTCGGCGTCTTATCTCCAGCATCGGCTTTCTAAACAGCCCCGGAGCTCAAGTCTAGCACGCTAAGCTAAAGCTGGCTAAATTAGGTTATGCTATATGACTACTTCCGACAGATGACTATCTATAATTTATGATGACAAAGTCAACACGTCAATTAACCTACGGTCTCGCAAACCTTGTTTTCTGGACGCTTTAACACGGTGGACAGGTCAGGTGACTTCGCCGCTTTGCCCGGTCGCGTTACTAAACAGACGCCATTTTGTTACAATGTTGTAGTTTACATGAATCCGACATGACACTGATTACAACCCAATGGAGTCTCATTAAACCTTACCTTCACAAAGACGGTCCCGCCCAAGAAACTTTAATATTGGTTAGAAAGGGCAAATACTTATCCCTGGTTTGATAACCAAAGTGTCAATCACAAGGAAACAGTTCGGCCTCTCGAGGAATCGGTTGGCTTCATAATCTGTCAATAATCACTTGACCCGCCTCTTAAAGGGATAGTTCAACGCCGCTGAGCATTCTGTCATCATTTACTCGCTCTCATGTTTTTCCAAACCTCTGACTTTTTTTCTTCTTCCGTGGAGCACAAAATGAGACATTAAGCAGAAAGTGAGGACCTGACAGCCTCAATGATTATTTACCTTTAGTGTTTTTATGCATACAATAAAAGTGACTTTTAAGTAACTTAAGGCTGTCATTCCTTAGATCATCCAATTTTTAGTGAGGCGGAATTATTACAACGCGAGGTGGAGTAAATGACAATTTTTTTTTTTTTTTGACAAAACTATCCCTTTAAGGTGTCAACTGCTCTTTAGTCCGTGCTGCGTATGGAATGCGATACCTGCTATTCTATCCGCATTAGAAGTACAGTTAACAGGGATAGCGTGGATGTTTTATCATCATGCAATATAATGAGTTTAAAACTACTTGATGGCTCTTTAATGTAAGATCAGCCGAAAGCCGCTCTACACCTTTAAGAAGGCTCCCCCTTATGAGCATCGCACAACACTGCAATATGAGCAGATCGACCCAGTCACACTTTTTGGAGAATAATGTAATGGTGAATAATTAGTCCAAGTGCTCGAGTTATCCCTGGCATTCCCCGTGCTGTGTGCAATGTAATCTAATATTATAATTAGTTTGCACTTTACAAAAGACACGGGAGGCCACGAACTATCGAGCGCGCCTACATCCCCACGAAGGTTGCTTGCACGCAAACAGACAACATTTATAAATCCTGCGAATGCCTAAACGGATGATGGCATATAATTTCTTCCGTTATTCCGAGACGCTAAAAGCAGCGGCGATGACTGCCGTTTGTTTACGCGCTCCTGTCTAAAGCATGCAAAATGCACTCATATTTCAAGATCAAGCAACTGAGAACAGATAGCATCTGGAAAATTCCATTTATGCGGGTCAAGCAGTAGCTTGCGATACTTGCGCGGTTCGCGTAACCCAATAACCTTAATAGCCCGAATTAATTTCTCCGCTCGCGTCAAGTTACATCACTCACGACAACTTAAACTTGAACGATTAAAACATGCCACCGATAACGAGCCACTCAAGGCACCGCCGAGATAAATGCTCGAGAACGCTGGCAAAGCGAACATTTACCTTTAAGTTCCTCGCGCGATGTCCCCCACACTCCTCGTATAAGCAATAAAAACACGCTTATTTGCGAAGCTGATGATATATGCGTAAAGTAGCCTGATAAATCCAATGGGGTCCTGTTTGATTCGGAAGATGAACGCACGCGTAGGCAGAGGGAACCTGATAACAACTAATTGAAAGGTTAATCTACATAGGAGTCTGTGACAAAGTAGTACCCTCCCCTTTCGGCACTCCATCAGCCACAGAGGAGGACTAACTCGCTGTAACCGCTATGTGACATCACATCGCTCATTGGGAAACAATGTACATTGTTTCAGACTACATGGCATGGGTGGGAAAAGAGGAGACATAATGTGCCCTGTCTGTGAAGAGGAAAAGGAAACTTTTAATATCGCTTATTGGGATACGAATATATGCGTACAAAATCGGTATTGCAAAGTATGCTATTACGCAAAATTTTGTAACTGTTTGGGGGAAAAAGACAAGATAATACCTGATATACCATGTTTTTGAAGAGTAATTTTAAAGTTTTAATATGACCCACAAATCATTTTCTTATGAATACACGCATTTAGCGTAATTGTAATACACGTTTCACACTGATTAATTGTACATGGCTTTATAATTGCTGAGAAGGTGTTGCGAAGTTAATTGATGTTTGTTTGCAATATAAATACCAGCATCAATTACATACAGTGAAATGTGCTTCACCACACAGCCGGAGTAAATCTAAACCATTACATTACAAAATTTGCAACAAAACCCACCCGAAAGCCCATGGCTTCGCCCTGAGGTGAAAATTTGGTGTAGTGCATGCAGGGCAATCTGAACCATGGACATGTTACTTTTTACTGTGCCTGAAAGGAAAACAAATTGCACACTAAATAAAACTTGAGCCATGTAGGATGTGGTTACAGTTTGGCAAAAGCCTTCATACTGGGTTCCAGAAAAGCCTGATCAAGGTGATTTGACACCAAAGGGTTGTCTTCAGTTGTCTTTTTTTGAGACACCGTGCTTCTCTGGGTGTTATATACCAGCACAACACTACTTATTGTGTTCTAAAATAATTAAACTGCTTTCAGTTGAGTCAGTTTTGACGTTTTACATGGTTACTGAGCTGTTATTTTAAAGTTAGGCATTGCTGTTTTGGATCAACTGCAGAGGATCATAATACCTGACAATTCTCAGGTGAGAACTGGTGTTATTTCCAGCCAGAGACTTTTTTTGTTTCCCTAGCACTGAGATTTGTGTGGATATTCCAAGCCAGTGCTACTTATTTGTATGCCAAAAGGGAAGGTACATTTGTTTACAGTTTACGCAGATACATTGGAATTATTCATGTTTGCATATTTCAACCACTGGCACTTTCATATTCACATGCAGACAGAGGCAGGATAAATGCCCTGCACAAGGGTATAATAGCACTAGGGTAAGTAGATTAGCTCAAACTGATGACCTTCCTGATACTGCTGCAAATATACAACCGTGCTGAATGTTTCAAAGATGAACATTCCCTAGATTGCTGACTAGATGGTTTTCTTCTTTATATTATAAATACAACAATATTTGCTATAGTGGACCAAACCAAATCAAATAGTACTAAGCATATTAAGCATCAATCATTATGAAATGTACAAACTTTAAATGAAGTCGCACAGTAGCTGGTCTGATTCATTGTTCCTGTTGCTTTCCAACTAAGATGGTATAGTTTGGCATTGTATTTACACTATACTTAAAAAAACAGACTTGCATGCAATTGGTTGTAATTAATTTGTTAATACATCTGTAATTACACTCTTGACCTCAACGTACCCCTCACATGTCAAAGTGAAATATTTATATAGTGCTTAATACAACACAACTTGAAATTTAAATCTACCCATATCACTTAACCTATCCCTAACCTTAACCGCATCCCACCTCACATAGATTGTACATAATCTTTATGTACTGTATATAAAGAGGAACCAAAATGTCCACTATATGAGAAGTGTTGTTTTTCTTGTTTGAGTAAGTTTTTAACTCTTCCATTATGTGTTCTATACACACTGACTAAAATTTTGTCCAACAGCAACACACCTGTGAATCAACTTACGTTTTATAAACCTCACAGGCAACTTTTGCAGGTCTTAAAAACACCCAGCATCATTGTAAAACACAGCGGGAGGATTAGAGAAGAGGGAGAGAAAAAAAACCAAGTGTGACTGTGTGTGAGAGCTGAAAATGTGAAATAGTGCTCAAGGACTTTGTCCTTCGCTGTCATTAAGGATTTTGCATGGACTAGCGGGTTGTTTAAAACCTTGTGCTCGGCCCTGAACAGGTTTGTCAGTGACAGAAACCGAATCTGCTATGATTGCTGTCACACACCGGGACAAAGGGTCAGCTGTACCTTCAGTCTCTCTAATGATGCTCACAAATAGCTACTCCTCATCCCATATCACAGAGATGAACCAATGCAGACCTGCCACTGTCATCATGAGGACAGGTAGAAGCTGGAGGCTTTCTAACATTCCAGGAGGACACAAAAGTTGAGAGAGTAAAATAGGCCAAAAGTGGAGTCCAGGTTCCCTGTTAAAAGAAAAATGACAGATCATGCAAAATATAAACATTTACGCATTCTGCATAAATAATTATAAGGTTAGGAAAAGAATACAAGTGACAGCATTAATACAGCCTTTTTTGTTTATTTTGGCAGTTTGTGACACATAAGTGTTTCCCACAAATACATTTGGTTTACAATAGCAAGACTAGCCAACAAAATTTCTTTGACATAAAATGGGCCTTTGATTTCAATAAAGTTCACCTGGCTTCTGTGTTTGTAATACCAGCTTCAGATTTTACAGCTAATTACAACTAAAATAATTTTGTTTCCAAACACGCTTAAACGTGATTCTAAAACGGCTTTAGTAGTAAAATCTATTCAATATTTCTAACAGAGAATCCTCTTTTGTAAACAGTTTTTAATGTGAAATATGTCTCTGTGATCGCATTAGGCTGTGAATCAGAGAAAACAGAGGCACAGCAGAAGGCAGGCAGTGAACGAGAAGAGAGGAAAGAGGAACAGAAGATAAAAAGTCAATTAAAAAAAAGGCATTAGTCCTATAAAACACTCAGGCGGCTGTATCTTCCGGTCTCTCAGTGGCCCATCAGTGGAAGTCTGGCTTTTCTGGGAATGTGCAGCCCGCGTGGCGAATAATGACGTTAGCAGCATAGTGTCCAGCGCGGATGCACTGCTCAAAGGTCTTATCCTGTACCAGCTGAGACAGGAAACCTGCACACACATGCAAACAGACATTGAAAAAAAAAAAGAAGAACAGAAAAAAAAGAATACAAATCAGATCTGCCACTTGCAAAATACTGGACAGACAGAAAGCATGTGCAAACATATGTTTAATGAACGCACACATGCACACATATCCGAGTGCGTAAACACACAAACATATGCCGGCGAATGTTAGTTCAGAAAATCTAGTCGGGTATCGATTTTGCTGCATGTACTTTCTTTTAAAAAATTAAGGAAATCAGGCTAAAGGGGGAAAGGTGATGCAAAAGGCCCCCCTTTAGTGATGTGTGATACAGAAATCCTCCAGCTGCCCCCGGGCTCTGAACCCTCCCACCTAGATCTCTGCTCTCTGCAGCAGCGCCGGAGCGCATTGAAAAACAGCTGGCAAATTCATTTTCCAACACGGCAGAGCGCTGGCCTCCAACCTCTTGTTGGAACGGATAAAGGAGTTAAAAAAAATCAATACGACGTTTGAGCAAACATGCTCACAGCTCTATTAGTCGCAAGGTTGTCCTGGAAAAGCTACAGGAAGACATGTTAGCAAATCAGGCTTGTGGCCTTTGAAAAGCAGAGGGCCACGGAAGAGGCGTCATATGAAGATAAATTACACGGACCTGAAAGACCCGTGCGAACGAAGTGATCAACATCGATATTTCTGTTTTTCATGGAGAGTCAAACAGCGTTGTGCTTTACGCTTTTGATGGATGGCTTCACAGTTCAGATTGGAGACGCAGCAGCTATCTGAACGCACGGTTATTAGTGAAACCCGCAGATTAAAGATAACGGCTGTGGGGAGTCTGGAAACTCCACTAATCCATCATGAAAGTGATCAATTTCCCTGTAACTGTGTTATCTGAGGTTAAATAGTACAATAGTGCATTGGCGGCTTCATGTGACTACACTAAGCCAAATGAATGAAGAATAACTACAATTCATCTGCAAATTGTCATTCCAGAGCAGCTGCGCAAGAAATAAATAAGCGTTGCGTGTCAGAGCTCTTGCATCATGGTCCGGTTTCCCAGAGGTTACAGATCAAACCTAATCCTGGATTAAATTGTCCTGTCAATAGTGATTTTCCATCAAACATACTTTCGTCCAGGACACCTGTTTCAACAATACAATCCATTTGTGTGCTGACTGAGATCTCCTCCTCCTGTGATTTATGCATTAATTAATCTATTAGGTTATGACAATTTGTGTTCAAGAGAAACTCAAATATTTGTAAGAATGTTTGAATATTTATAGTGATCTTTTCTTTGACCATACTTGCGTTTAAAAACAATCTGTGTCAATATTTCAGTTCATTTGCATGCTGACTGGAGTATCTTTTTCTTTGACGCATGAATTATCAGGTTAATTAGTTTTAATAGGTTATCAGTGTTTTAGAGAGGCTTAATCCATTAAAATAATGTTTCAATATTTGTATGAAAATATATTTTATGCCAACAGTAATCCATTTGCAGAATTACATTCTTCTATAAGTTAATTAATTAATTATTGGGTTAATTAATCTATTAGATTAGGCTATAAATATTTATTTTAACTTTAATAATAATAACAATAATAACAACAATATTACTATAGAATTAATTGAACACAAGTAAAATATCAATGCTTTTAAGTCCATACAGAAGTCGTCATTGGGGTCCAAATATTGTTCTGGACACCACTGACTTTCATTGTATTGGTTCACTACAATTATCTTTTTTTTTTTTTTTCAAAGATTTATTTTTCGCCATTCTTTAGCCGTTATAGTGTTAGGACAGATAAGTATTGACAGGAAGTGAAGTGGGAGAGAGAGTGGGGGCGGGAACGGCAAAGGTCCTCAAGTTGGGATTGCAAACGGCACAGTATGTCAGCGCACTGCCCACAAAGCTATTAGCGCCGCCATCAAACAGAAAAGTTATACAGGTTTTGAAGCAACATAAGGGTGAGAACATGAGAAAATGTTTATTTTTTAGGTGAAGTTATTAAAGATATATATATATTAAAGAACATCTTTGTCGTACAGTACCTCCAACAAAGGCGTCTCCCGCACCGTTGGTGTCCACTATCTCGCTCTGGTCGATCTCCAGGACAGGGAATGTCTCCACCTTGTCATCTGTGGAAAAGATGGTTCACGGTAAGTGTGAGCTTGTTAAACTATTGTTGGACTGAAAAATGAGGCTCATTCACAGACCGGCTGTTTGGCAGACGTGTCAGACTTTCTGCTGTCAAAAAATGGTAGTTTTTTTGACAAAATACTGTATACTTTTCCCATAGAAGCTCAAAGCCCTTTTTCATTCTACAATAGTGTCAAGTGTAGATTTAATGCTGCAAAAATAAAAGCCAGTCATCTTTTTGTCAGCTTGCACACCTTGTTTCTTCCTCGCAAACAAATCTAGTTAGCATGATGCTAATCATCCATGACACTGCAGAAACAGCCACAAACCTAGTACTGCGAAAGGATGGAGAAGTTCCCACAAGGCATGCAGAAAGGAACAGAAGGATGTGCCATTTTTACTTGATGAGCTGTAAGAGCCCTGCTTGGGCCTTGAACTCAAGGAGAGGCAATTATATCATTTGCCGGTTCTTCTGCATGACAATTCTTGCACAGAAATGGATCTGCTCTCCAAAATAGCATTTGAAAGACAGCGTCAGTCTATTTTCAGCATTCAGTTTGAATAATCTGTCCCCATTCGGGCTAAAATAATGCATTAACTGTCCTGCAGTTCGCTCTCGAATGCCTTCTGCTGTACGCTTGTGTTTTATTCATGGCATTAGCCTCCATTAGGGTTGAATGAGGCTGATATAACTTTGCTTTCGCAGTAAGAAGAGCACTTCTGAGAACCCAATATTAGATTCTTGAGGACCTTTAGAAAATTCCACATGTGGCAAGTCTGGCAACCCACTCCAGTGCCGCTATTTACCATTTGAAACTGAGCTTCTGCTGCCTTCAAGTGCACCTGGTAAGCCTCTAATCCACAGTTAGGCAGTCGATATTACGATATGTTACACATTCAAGTCTAGGGGAAAAGTGGGAAGTAGACAAAACCTAAACAATAGATGACAACTGCTGTCACTTCTGCTATACTATTAGATGAGGATAACTGAACACAACAGGATACTGCATTACTTTTAGACAACTTGATTTATGCATTAATGACTGGGTTCATTAGACTATCAGGGTTGTGTTCTAATGACACTATGTTTGAAACACATGATATTATCAATAAAAGTCATTAAATACAATGATGTTATGTTATTTATAAAAAAATACATTTAAATAACAAATAGTACATTAGTATAATTATATAATATGAATACACACAAAATATTAATGTATTGTAAACACATAAATACAGTATTTTAATATATATTGATACTCCTCCATTAATTTAAAATGCCCCTATTATGCCATTTTTAAGGCTCGTAATATTGTTTTAGGAGTGTCCAATAGTTTTACATGCATGCAAGGTGAAAAAATGCTTTAGCTTTCTTTTTCATTTTCTGGACGATTCATTTCAAAGCAGTCAAATTGTGAACCTTCTCTGCTCTGATTGGTCAGAGTCAGTCTGTTGTGATTGGTCTACCTCGTACAGCAGTCATCAGTAAAATTTTGTGTTTGTGGGCAGGGTCAAGTTGTTCGCAGCTGGCCAACATACAACATAGAGCAGAAATTCTACACATTTGTTACGCTGTGACGTGTAGCCATCACTGAAGTGGGATTCAAATGACTAACGACTGTTTAGTCTGTATAGAGTTGATTATTTTGGGAGACAATGACTTTATTGTGCACATTGTTACACACTGCATGAAAGGCAATATTAGTAATGGCATGATGGGGCATTTTAATAATGATATATTTAAAATTATTTCCTTTGAATAATGCAGACTGAGAAGGGCATGTCTTACAGTCGGCATGAACTTTCCATGTTACTGATCTTACTGTGAACAAATAATATACACTCACAAAACAGAATTGCAGATTTGTCGATATCCCCATTTGATCACGACTTAAAGCTTTTCAAGTTTTGACACCTTTAAGTCAAAATAACTCAATCAACAAAGTCATTAATTGTTATCAACTGCAAAGTTGCCTTTTGCCATCTTTGTCAACATATCCCCTCTGGTATCAGAGAATTCAGAGCATCCCAAAAGCAAATGCATGGCCAATTTTGTGCTCCTAACTCAAAATTACAACACCACACCTGAGGGGGGCATGAAACGTTACATTTCCTCTCACAAACTAAGGGACATCAGGCAGAAACAGTCTCAGCTAGCCCTTGAGATGATTCTCTCACCAAAACAACCCATAATCTGCAACAACAGAGGGCTTTTAAGAATACACCTGCTAATTGTAGTCGGTAGGTGTCAAAGACCATCTCTTTGTGTGGAGAACTTCAGAGGAAACCTTCAGACACAGACAGTAAACAACACCGAACGCGAGCAAAGGCTTTCAACTGACGCAACAATGAGCACTCAAGACACGTCTGCTGCGTGTGTGAGCGGTTTCTCCCTAAACGAGGCAGCCGATTGTGTCTTTGATAATTAATTACACAAAAAGCAGATCCTTTTAGAATCAGCTAATTAGCAGCAAAACGACTTTGCTTAATTAATGCAGGCAATGAAGCATACTCGCCCGCCTTCCTCTTGAAATGATTAACTAGAGAATCTTCCGTGTGAATTAAGTTAACAGAAACTCATGATCTATCTATTATTTTGCAATTAAAGATTACAATATTTCCATTGCCATCATAGCATGCTTTCCCCCTTGTGACAAAGTAGAGAATACACCCGTTTATATGAAGCCTACATGCAGTTTTGGATGGGGGGGGGGGGGTAGAATACATAAAAAATAAAAAAAATGACCAGACGCAAATTAATATGTTCATAATGAAACTATATGTGGTTCCTTTCTTCCTGTAAGGCTGACCTGATTCTACTTCCTTTTATGACTCAGAAACTGTGCAGCCTGAGAGTGAGAGAAAAAAAAAATAGCCATTAACTGTTGCTCCCTTTGATACTCATGACTGAACTGAAGAGGCTCTAGACAATAATGGACATCAAACTGACGATTAAGGCTTGTATGAAGCCACGACACTCTTCTTCAGATTTGTGAGGGAGGTAGCAGAAAGACAATGCCATACAGCATGTAGGTACTAGCGCAGACTAACCCTTCTGCCCTTTGATGACAGGTCACGCACCAGAGGCATGCTGAGAAATGTCCAAACATCCCAGCCGTGGTGAGTCATCTGGAAAAAAAATTATGAGGTGGTTCTTGGAAGTACATGGTACAACATTAGGTCATATCCAGGGGTCAGAGTCCACAAAAAAAAAAAGCTACAATAAAAAATATCTTAAAACACAAGAGCACGCTCCCTATTAAGTCCATGTAAATTGCTGCAAGGAACAAATGACAATGCAATAAAACCTTGGTGTGCAAAACAGATTTAGACTTGATTTAGGGTTTGGAGGGAGAGCTGTGAGCTCTAAAAGCTAGAGAAACATACATTGCCAGTCTTCCAGCTTGGTAAACAAGGCTGAACTTGCATATGTGCTAGTCCCCTTGCATTGATGTTTAATGGTGCATGTTGCTCTAGGTGGTTCCCATAACCTCACTTTGTCTCCTACAAGCTGCATCAATTGATATGATAATGGGGGGAGGACGTGTGAAATGAGAGGGGCTGCGCTGGAGGACGAGGCGTCCAACCACTTGGATGCCAAATGGTGTCCAGGAGCCTCTCTCAGCTCTCAATGGGGACAATGACAAGAGTTTCAAGGAATGGAGGCAAGAGGCAGATGCTTAGAAAAAAGAAAGATTCACACTACTAATTGGTCCAATAGGATGTTTTCATTACTGTCCCCGTGTGTCATCGTTAACCAACATCCACAGCAAAAATAATAGAATAATTCAGTACTTTACTCAAAACGAGAGATAGGAACACTTCTCTAGTAGTTTTGTGAAATAAATATTTGGAAAAATTAAACAATTCCACAAAATAAGTAAATATAATTTTTTTTTTTAACTTTTTAGTCTTTTTAGAAGTTACTTAAATGCAATCCAATAATGGGCCTTAACCACTAAATAAATACAAAATACATAGCTGTTCTATTGACAACTCAATGTGTGAATCACAACTGAATTAAATGCCTTGAGCACATCTTAAAGATGTAAGGTGCATGTATTATGAAAAGTTTTGAGTCGTTATTTCATGAATCGAATACTTTACTGCTTAAGCTGTGTGGGTTTCATTCATTACAAAAAAAAACTGACTCAGAGTCATTCACACAATACTGGCATATATTTTTGATTCATATCAACCAACCAACCAGTTAATAAGTGTCCTTCAAAACAAACCACTAAATAAGGTATTTTTACTCACTAAAAAGAAGCATCCATTTGTTAGTGATTCAAACTGCAGTAGATTTAATAGAGTAGTGGGAGCACCCCTAACTGTACTACAAAAAAACACATCCGCATGGGCAGAAGAATAAACACAACGAACCATTAACAGAATAAATTATTCAATTCTTACATTTTTTTTTTTTTTTAAAAAGGAACAACTAATGACCAGAATACTAAGCCAAATCTTGAGTGTCAAATAAAAGGCAAAACGGTATGAGGGAAAGGACAAGTCAGCTGAACAAAAGAAAATAATTTAAGGAGTAAAAATGAATCATTTCTGAATTAAGGTTTTACAAGAGTTTCTGGTCCAATGTGAATGAGGACAATTTATATAAGCACGCAAGAGCAAACTAGGGCAAATAAAAACAGAGAAATTAAATTCCTAAATCGCTACACGCTGCTCTCATTCTCCCCAAAACCATCCTTGATGGACATCTCCTTCCATTTCATCAAACCGGAGAGAACACATCACATCTTTATTCAAAACATATTATTGAACTTGGCTCTCAACATGCTGCTTTGGTTAGTCTGAGAGCGTTCCAGGACCAATTTCATGTTAATGTATAACACAAAAGAGGCCATTGGCAGGGCTCTTTAATAGGCATGGCAATTAAAACTTTGCTGCCAAAACCTGTCTTTGTTGTTACTGGCTTGTGGTCGTCCCTGTAAACACAGTCTCTGGGCAGTTCACAGGGAGTTCCATCGCTTTTGTGGTTTTGCCATTCTTCGCTTTACATGTTCATGCAGAAAGTGAAAATGCTTTCCTCTGCGTGACTATCCAGAAAGCGGAAAAAAAAAGGGGCAACAAAGTTACACCTCCCGAGCTGTGAGGTTATATTAATAGCTCCTGTACAGCTGTTTCTTCTTGGTGCTGTGTTTGACACTTCTGTGCACAGATCAGAAGTGAGATGTTGCTTTCAGGGTTTTGTATCCCTTTGGCACAGGTCTCTCAAGAGGAAGAGGAAACCACGGCTCTGCTCGCAAAGGCACTCCAGGAACAAGCAGCACTTTAAACACGTATTTGACCGGCTCAAAATAAAACAGGCGGGCGAAGACAAAACATGCACGCGATACTATTTATAGAGGCCGAGCGTCAGAAAAAGCCATCGTAACATTTACAGCGCTGTGGAGTCACGCCAATTACGTGCAATAAATTCTCTTGTTATCACTAGTTATGTGCGCCGTAATATGATTATGCTCGTAATGTGACAAGCCAAAACCATGAACGCCTCGGGTCACGCGATAATTATTCTTTTACTGTATCTTAGGCATTGTCGTTTCCAATATATCACTGCGACTTTCAAAGTGATCGCACGCCGGATAATTCTTCGGCTGTTCAGACAGCAACAGAAATGTTTCTCCAATAGATACCTGAGCTACTGAATGACAAGCTATTCACTGCACAATGAGACATGACACAAAACCAATGAGCGGGAGAGAGATTCAAGGCCTTCAGACAGCTGCGGAACGGTGAGAGATTATTCCTCTCAAATCCACTTCTCGTCGGCTTCGGAGCCAAACAAAAGCTCCAAGGAGTAAACAAGGATGGCCCTCCTCTTGGCAAACAGACTGAGGAAACTGCCCTCGCTTGCCTTCTTTTCTCTGATCCACTATCTCCACGCTAGGGCTGGTCAGAGAAACATGAGCATGACAAACACATTTAGCCGCTAATAAAGGGCACCCACCATGCCGAGAGTGGCAGGAGATAACCGGCACAAATAATCAGAGGAGTCTGGGACGGAGAGAGCTTTAAGAGGCAGTTTTGCCCTTTTCAAAGCGAGACATTGATCAGATCCCCTCGCCTCTGAGCCATGCTAATTAGCTGAAGACGAGCGGTGATGATGTCACGATCGATTTGGCGGACGTGAGGAGGTCTTTATCCGTTGCCCTTCCCATCACGAGTGAAATACTGAATGAATTCGATGCACACGCTCAAATTTCATGGGGTCAATTCAAAATCCGCATTCAAAAATAGACTAAATCTATGATAGCTGGTATCTCTAATTGTGAGTTTTAAATAATACATTAGAGAAAAAGATCACAATTATAAGATTTAAAGTTGAAATGAAATTTAATCAAAACTGAGATGTATAACTATATAACAAAGTTAGACGGGGAAAAAATAGAGATAAAGTGTCATATTTAGAGATGTCCGTTATGAAAAATAAGTTTATAGTCGTAAGAAAGTCAGCTTATTTCCACCTCCAGTAAAAGTAAAGGTAACTGTGAGTATAAAATAAGAAACAAACACATTAAAATACAAAGCGTTCCATTTCATGTTTTGTTATCTAAAGTTAAAATGATGAGAATTAAAGACTGGGAGATACAAAGTATCACTATTACGGAATTTAAGCAGAAATAAAGTCCCAACTGTAAGGAATAGTTTCAGTTAAAAATAAATATTGTAGATATGATACATTAAATCCCAATTTGTGATGATATATTTTGACTGAGATACAATTGGGCTGCTTTTAAATGTTTTACTCTGACATCCAAACTACGGTGCCTAAACACGAAAGTTCAATCCACCTTGCATCAGTAAAAATAATCACAAATGCAAAATCAATGCTACGTCTTATAGCTCTTTTCTTTCTTTTTTTAAGCCTATCAAAACAAGCAGCCACTAACTGACTGTTTACAGCATTTCTGTTTTAGCTCAGCTGCGTCAAAGGTGCATTGCATTAATGAGACACAAACAAGGACGGGCAAACATTACAGAATAATAGCCCTAACATAACAAGAAAAATGTGAGAGAGAGCATGAACACTTGCACACACACACACACACAGGAGCGTGTGCGTTTATGAGTGCATAATGACCTTTGCTAAGGGCTCACGGAGATGGAGGAAAACAGACTGAAACGAAAAGGCTCCTCTAGGGAGTTTATTAGGTGCAGGTAAATCTGACAGCACATTAGACACATTCCTCCTGAATAAGTTTCAAGACTCACAGCACCTCTCCAGGAGCAGGAATGAAAATGTTCCTCTCCTTAGTAGGACGACAAAAACAAAACAGATTACAATGAGCGACTTTAGAATTATTCACAATTGAAGTAAAGGCATTTTGACACAGCAGTAGCGACAGAACTATTGTTCCACATTGTGAAAGAACATTTGAAACATTATAAAAAAAAAAAAAAAAAAATTAGGATAGGACTTGGTTACATGGTTGGACTAATTATTGGAAGCAGAATTAAATGCAAGCATGCAGTCACTCATAGGAAAAGGGGCAGGGTTTATGCACCATCAATCCCTGCAGAAATCCTGCATGTGTCACCTAGGAAAAGTACAATTATGACATTTTAATTCAAATTATAAGCTCAAAAGATTTTTTGAAAGAAATCAAACATATGCATTAATGCAATGCAATGTATAACAATGTATAACATGAAATTAGAAAACGTGTTTTTATTTTATGCCAATTTTAATGCAGCTTAGTTAAAAACTGCATGCAAAACATCAGGGAAACTTCAGAGGAGGACTCTGGACAAGTCAGTCATACAGTCAGTGAGTAAACTATGACAATTTTCCTTTTTGGATTGCCCATCCCTTTAAATCACATCATGTGCTTGCGTTGGGACAACCACATCCAAAGCTTAGTGTTTTCCAGCGAAGATAAGATAAGGATACGGTCACGTTCAGATAACACTGCACAGTGGAGTTAACAAGTCAACTGGAAATAAACAAATGTGCAGCAGCCTCTCTCTTTCTCACTCTCTCTCTGCAGAAAGGCGAAGACACCCCTCCTGTTGTGGTGTTAGTTTCACTTCTTGTGATATTAAAAGAAACACAACAAAGGTTATCTCTCTCTCTAACCTCGGGTTCCAGGAAGTCAGAGTAAAGTGCGACAATTATGAGTCATGACCCTGCCTGAAACTGACAGCCTGCTCTGGTTGGGCTACATTCCTACACATCAAGTATTTTGGGATTAAAACGGGACGTTCTATTTTGCAAAGCGGTCACGAAGAGTGCGATTAAGTTAGCTTAATACGTGAACTCACGGAGGAGGGAAAGTACTAATAGAACATCACAGGCTCTCTTCCTCCCTGTGACGCCGTGGTCCCTGCCGGAGCCCCTGGGCGACCCTGCACACTCAGCCATCATTACATCAAAGACTGTGGGCGCCGCACTCTTAATACGAGCCTGTAATAGGTGCGCCAGCAGGGCCGCGCTCTGTTCAGCGATGTCACAAAGGTGCTTCATTAAGGGCTCCTCTTCTGGCAGCTTTCATTAAGGAAATTAATGTGGAGGGGCGAGGACAGCCTGCGTTTATGCCGTGAGAGAAAGCCGGCGTGCACAAAGAGGAACTACACAATAACAAATCTGCATCTCTTTGGAGCGTCGCCCCCAGGGCCTATCATCCCAGCCTTCTTAATCACCATTAAAACAACTTCATTGTGACATTCAGAGCCTGCTGAATGATCACATCCCCACATAGAGAGCAAATTGCAAATGAAATGTAGAGATCAGACGGCATCAGAGCACAGCCTCTGGGAGGTTGAGCAAATCTTCAATTCTCTTTTATATTGATGTTTATTGGCGGAGGCAGCGGGGAGCAATAACGTCCCTCTCCTTCTCCGTCGCCCCTGCTATTTGAACCCACTTATTCGTCGCTCGTGCGGCGCCTGACATTTTTTACCGCCAACTACCTTGTGCGCCGCCGTCCTCGTTCACTTTGCACAGGTTCGCCGGGGGTTGCCGCCGACCCCGCGGCTCCTCATGAAAGGGCTGCAGGAGGTTAGCCGAGCCCGCCTTTTTCCTCAGCTCAGTGTAAAATGCCTCCAGGAGAGTATTTTCTCTAAAGCAGACGCTTAAGCTGAAAGTTAGCTAGGAACACGTGGGAGCGAGGCGGTTCTGTAGCAAAAGGAAAGGATTGTCTTGTAGCGCTTTCCTCTGATGAGGCTTTACAGGAGTAGCAATTGCCTGAGCAGCCTTATCAGCCCAGGGGGACTAATGCTATTAGCGTTTGTGTGATAAACGCAGCGCAGTGGAACCAATACAGCCAGCTTTGCCGCGTTACTCTGGTAACATGTTGTGTAAATTGTATAATACAGAGCTCTGCCACAGCTCTGTTTAACAACACTTCAATCCTGTAGTGAAGACTTGTGAATAGGATTAGACCTATAAGCTAACAGGGGCGAGGGACTCTGAGAGGCCCGCGGTGTCATCGGGATATCATTTGTCAAGTCACTCTAAGAGAGAGGCATATCAAATCAGAGAACAATATTTTATTGCATTGGTGGTCGGAAACCTTAGGCACGCATGTCAGCATTGGCAAAGTGAAAATGGTTATAATGTTGTATGACTTTAATTTTAATTGTTCAACTGTTTAAGAATGCTTGGCAAAAATAAGCTTTGACAAGAAAATAAACGTGGTTTAAATCTAATTAATCCATTGATTTAAATACTGTCAGAAAAAAAAAAACGAATTAATACAGTTGGATTAAAGACAAATTAACAGCAAGATAACATACTACCATTTAATAAACATGCTTTAAAGAAATTAATACTTTAATTCAGCAAGGATTAAATTGACAAAGTGACAGTCAAGACAATTATAATGTTATGAAATATGTTGTTCTATTTCAAATATATGCTGGTCTTTTGAACTTTCAATTCAAAGAATTATGAAATAATTCTACAAAAAATATTAAGCAGCACAACTGTTCAACATTGATGATAATAATAAAAAATGTTATTTAGCACCAACTTAGTAATGGCTGCTATTAAACAGCTTTGCCATCCAAGGAATAAATTATATTTTGAGATATTAAACTTAAAAGACAGTTATTTTGAATTGTAATATTTCAGTATATTACTTTTTACTGTAATATTTGGTGAAATAGTTGCAGCCTTGTTGAACATAAGATATTGAAAACCATAAAAAACTACTAACTCCAAACGTAAATGAACAAAAATGCGACTTAAACTGGTCACGGACTGGATTCAAACTTTTGTTTTTTGCTTGAGCACTAAGGCTCAACTAGCTGGTGGTTATGTGCTAGGCCAAACCTCTTCAAGGTTTTTGCGTCTAAAGGTCATGTACCATGTTTACCTCATTGTTTTTCCAGGGTCTCCAGAGCGTTGCAAGGGCAGCCTGCTCATTGTGTTCCCGAGAGATTTAAATAATGTCCAACCTCGACAGAATTCATTGTAAGAACACTGTGAAATCCAATGAATCAAAATACAAAAGGCAATAAAAGGCGAATTATCCTGAACAAATGGAATTTAGTCGAGACTGGGCACTGGCCGACTGTAAAGCGAGGAATGCCATTCTGGCAGGTGCAAAAGGAGAAGAAATGAAGAGCAGGAGAAGAAGAGCATAAACAGCTCAGCCTGTCCCCTTTACATTCCTGCCGCCTCCCCGCTTTCTACTTCAAACCCCGCTGGTTTAATCAGCTACAACTGTTATGCTTTCCCCACTATTCGGTTAAACTTATCCACTCCACAGAAAGATCCCCCACCACTCAGTTACCATAGCAATGTGACTGCAACAGCCCTTTGGATTCAAATTCTGCATCTGAGAGATAGGAGGTCATTGCCAAGGGCGAATTCATTTCACACTGAGCAACATCGAAAGCCGCCAGAGAGAACGGCATTCTATTCTTAAGATGACCTTGTTTGAGGCTATTCACTAATGTTCACAGAGGAAATCTATCAACATCATTTCAACTGTAAATAACTAAAAGTGTTTCTGGGGGTTGTGTTATTTCTTTTTAACATGAGACGGTCCTGATCTAAAAGCGCGATTATGAAAACCTAATTCCAAAGAGATGAAAACTGACCCACGCACCTTTGGTCATTACAGTTCCTTCTTTGCCTTGGGTGAAGACAACAATCCTCTGCCTTTTCTTGTTCTCTTTGGGCAAGCTTTGGGCCTTCTTCGCAATCTCCTCAATGTCTTCAGTCTGCACGAGAGAAAAAATAAAACACATACTTACGGGTAAGAAGCAAATATTAAGTTCTTCCAGATCAGATTAGATTTCCTTTAATACTGCACCTTGTAAAACATGCACCTGAGTCATCGTTGTACCTACTGAGCATGTTTAGTGACTGCAATTGGCAACTACATCTCACTCAGAAAGGCTGTTGTGTTGAAATGCTAAATGTCATGTGTAATCACATTACTCATGACTCACATATTCATTCCAATGAAATGTTTAAATGCTAACAAGATACTAAAATGATGCATGTATTGCTCAGTGGCTTTAAAGCTATCCAATAATGTATTCAGTCTTCTGGCTTTTGAACGGCTACATCTTCAATACGCCAATCTTCTTTCAAGAAAAAAAGTTGGACAGTGTAAAAGTTATTTGATATACTGGGAAAGAACCAATGCTTGAATAAGTTCAAATGTCTATTTTTTCCCCCTATTTTGGTGCTAGAGGCAATCACCGGGCACTCAGTGCTCATGTCCTTTATACTTTTGCCACTGGCCCTGATGTCTCTGTAATGATTAAACATGATATATAATTAGTTTTGGGTATATTTAACAGACATTTGTGTTCTCTCTAATCTATTATTTGTTCCTGGTCATATTGTTTTGGCTGAGCACAAAGTTATGTTTAACTGTATAAATTTAAACTTTATCATAGCACAACTTTCTAGCATACGTTTGACTGAATTGCTTTTATCCTCTTATACTTTGTACTGATACTTTTAAAATGGCTATTATTGTTTATTAAAACAGACATTTAACAAAAAGAGTTGTGAGAAAGTTGTGCTTATTGTTGCGCTTTATCATTGATTGCTACTCCCCGGCATACCCCACACCTATCAATTAAGGGTACTGTTACTAAATCAGCATTCCATACCAAATCGTACCATACTGTACAGACCAGTACCGCTCAGTGGAAACGAACTATAAGCACTCGTAATGAGTCCAGTAATAAAGACACCACTAACATAAATGTTTTTGTCTAGAAAAGCATTAAATAAAATAGTAAAATATATCTATAGCAGCCAGCTATATATGATAAAAAACCTGCGCCTCCTGATCTGACCTTTCTTGTATTGCACAACTTGTTTGTCCAGTACAGTCTGCTGTTTAAGTGGACTCCATGCAACCTGTAGAACTACACAACCTCAACGCTCTCTCCCTGGAGCCTCGCAAACTTCTGCCTGCTGGTAAAATAGTCTATGATTTAGGAGATTGTGGAGGCGTTCACCAGTATCGCGCTGAGCTTGTTACTAAGTTGGAGAAGCATGTTAAGGGCACTGAAGAAGTCAAAGTACAAGATCCTGATTGGGGTGCCAGCTTTGACCAGGTGGGAGTGGGCTCCAAGCATGCAGATCAGAGCGTGGTCCACACCTACATTAGGTCCAAAAGTATTTGGACCCTTTTGGAAGCCAAAACTGATAAACTTGCATTGCATTAAATAACAAAATATGAATTCAAAAGGTATCTGCTAATAAATAATACTACAACTTGTAACGTCTATATATATATATATATATATATATATATATAAAGTATTTTTTGGATCTATAATATATCAATTAAATATTAGTATACTAACAGTTAAGTGCTTGATGTGTGGGGAATTGAGTGAGATCATCTGCATTTCCTAGTCCTCACACCTCCCAGCTGGCACTGGACAGAAGGAGCTGGGGTGGGGGGTGTGTGGAAGGGGTGGTGCCGGTGTTGGGGGGTGGGTTGGTCTAAGGGGTTGAGTGCTGG
This sequence comes from Enteromius trimaculatus, assembly GCA_032361065.1. Taxonomy (NCBI): domain Eukaryota; kingdom Metazoa; phylum Chordata; class Actinopteri; order Cypriniformes; family Cyprinidae; genus Enteromius; species Enteromius trimaculatus. The sequence continues at coordinate 10,679,627 of JAUMHP010000063.1, forward strand.
TGGTTCGATACCATCCCCCCACCTCCAGTCACACAAAGCTCCAGTAAGAGGGTCTGAGGCAGTCCAACCCTGCCAAAGCTTTGAGTCTGTCACATGTCCACTCGTCTCACTGCCAAAAGCAGGCTAGAGAGGCTTGGCCATGGCAGCCACCAGTCCTTGACAGTTTTGTTAATGGCGAGGTAGTGTGGTGTCCCAGGCAGGCCCAGCTGCCTCATCACCTCTGTCTCCCTCCACACTCGACTAAAAGGTTCTGCTTTCCTGCAGTCTGGCCAATCAGCTGAGCGCCGAATTGATTCAATCAGCTTACTGCAGCACTTGCTGTTCAAGATATTGATTTTGGTGTAAGTTTACACTGCCAGGCAGTTGTTTTCATTTGCATTTATTGCAAGTGAAATTCGCTCAGCGATTTACATTTTTTAATAATAGGACACTAAAGGTGCGGGCAAAAAAAGCCTATTTTTTACTGTCCAGAACTTACACAGAAGAACCTTAAAACATTGTTGGTGAGCACAGCAAGCTTTTGTGACCAGCTGAACTACTTGAAATCTTTGTTGGTAACTCTCAATTGTTTGGATTCCTATTGAAATGACTTGATTTAAAGACCTTGCATCATTTAGACATGTAGTGCAAATGAGCTTAAGTTGACGCAAGATCAACTATCCTATCTGAATAAAAGCAAAAATGCAAAAAACAAATCTCAAAAAAACTAAACCCGAATAAAATCACCCAAAGGGAATTTACAAAACAACGATAAATGTGATCTTGAACCACAAAAACAGCATTAAGTCACTGGGGTATATTTGTAGCAATGGCCAAAAATCCATTGCATGGGATGCAATGCTGGATTTTTCTTCTATGCCAAAAATCATTAGGATATTAAGTAAAGATCATGTTCCACGAAGATACTTTGTAAATTTCCAACCGTAAATATATTACAACTTAATTTCTTATTAGTATTAAGACCTTCATTTGGACAATTTTTAAAGGTGATTCTCAGTATTTCGATGATTTTTGCATCCTCAGATTCCAGATATTAAAATGGTTGTATCTTGACCAAATTTTGTCATGTCTAAAACCATACATCTATGTAAAGCTTATTTAGTCAGCTTACAGATGATATATAAATCTTAATTTAAACAAAAGGACACTTATGACTGGTTTTGTGGAGTCACACCTTGAGACCAAATGTACAGTGAAACTTCAGGTTAAAATGTACTAATCACCCACATTTGAATAAAAATACAACAAAAAGTTATTTTCCCCCACTCTAACAAGTATAAAGCTACTTCATAAATATGGATGAAATCATTAATACAGGCTGCTTTGGGGAAGGTTAACAAAGTGTTCCGATCGGAACCGACATCAGAATGCAAAACTAACTAGATAATTACGTCTTCTCTGGAAAACTCAACCACAGACAGTACAGGCCCAAGGCTAGACCCAGAAAGCAGGCGAGTACGAATGTGGTGGCTTGTTTTAAGCAGAGCCCAGGGCTCTATAAAAACCTCACTGTTTTACCGTATCAGCTGACTACGCACTGTAAATCTGTCAGGGGCTGTGGGTCTATAGGTATCCTATGACGAGAAGTGGCTGTCTACAAGCCTGCCATTATCCCGTTATTATAACTATCAAACACATGATAGCCATGAGAGAGTGTTGCTACACATGCTCATGAACACTTAATCGCCAGGAGACCTAGAGGGCAGGGGTGGGGGGGAAATGGTTGAACAGGCACCTATGGAGTCATATATTCATATGGAGCTCCATTCAACTGCGCAGATTAAATGTCTGACGTGCTCGAATAGCATTCCTCATTCATAATTTACTCTCTTTTCTTGGCCTTGAACAATGCAAATCAGAAATGCAAACTCTTTGTGTCAAAGCAGCTTTTTTTGTACTCCTCGAAAAGCAAGGAGGTGTTTCATTCCAGACATAGGGGAGTCTGCACACATAGAAACTTGCAAGGCGCTTGTAAAAGCCGAGAAGTCTGTTATATGTATTCAGGATACAGCGATTGCCCATTGAAAAACAGATGTTTAGCTGGAATCCGAGGACCCTGAGCTCCGAATAAAAGCCCCCAGCAGCCGCTGCCTACTTGTTTTCTTTCTACATATATCTCAGCTCTGCAACATCTGCGATCACAGTTTGTCTTTAACCCTGCTTGGCATTTCAATTATGATTACAGTGTATGTCTGTGACTTATTAGAATGCAAGGCTTCATTAGCAGAAGTAGAACACCTCTGCAGCTTCATTAGGTTAATCATTTACTTCTAAAGTGTCGTTTAATTTTTAGTAGCATGATTTTAGGGAGGGGGGGTGAGTTGGATGCAGAAGAGTTGGGAGAGAAAGGGAGGATATGGGAGGTGTGGGGTATAAATTAGCCTTCCCGCCTCACTCTCAGGCACTTATCTCTGCATAGCTATCTGCTGGTGTGAATACATATATGCCTGAGGGACCGAGAGGGACTGAACGCCTGTTCGCTTTGATCTGAATATCAACTGTCAGAGCTATTCTCATAATTAACCCATCAAGACACATCACAACTGGATCCTTCAGTCCAGACAGAGAAAGGCAAGAGCCCTTCTGGGAATAAAGAGGCTTTCTGTGCGCATCTCTCCTGCAGACAGGTGCTGCCGTTGGGGGGCAGAGGGCTGCGGAGACTGTTAGGAGCAGCTGCCGTGGGATGCGCGCTCCCATGTTGCCGTTTCCCCCACTGGTGCTAACTTGCTCTAGCTAAATTGCGTAGGGGGCTTTTAATCACTTCCCCAAACACAGCCTCTAATCACCACTAAAAGGTTGATCGTTCCCAAGGAGGAGAGTAGGGAGAGGTGTTGTGGGAGTCTACAGAGGTGCTAATGGAGAGGTTAATACTGTGATACTGGATTCCAGGGCTTGTTGAAGGCAATTTGTCATTGACACTGTATGTAAAAAGTGAGATGAGTTAAGGCCGTGGTTCAGAAGTTGTTTCTTCATTGTCTTTATAGTTTATGTAAAAATGAAAATTCTGTTATTTAAAAAATGACATTCCTTAAAAGTATACACTTGTTGCTTGAGATAGAAATTTGTTACATTTATATACAC
>JAUMHP010000063.1:10682807-10700992 GCA_032361065.1 Enteromius trimaculatus
CCATCAGAAAGTTACATGACTTTGCCTTAAAGTATGTGGTGAGTAATTGGCTCAAAGAAAAAAAAAAACTTACTACTGATCTCTGGGAAACAAAGTGGTTTGCATTTTGAAGTGTTTTGAAGTAACTCATTAACTAAAACCTGGGACGGTTAGGATGGGACATAATTTGCTGCTTTTCCACAAATCCTTTTCGCAATTTGCCAATGGCTTACTTTCCTCTGTGTAACACCAAAGAAGATTTTTCGGAAAATGTTGATTTTGGACCCCATTAACTTTCCATGTATGAACACAAACCGTTCAAATATTTTCTGTTGTTTTCTACTGAAGAGAGTCAGTCAGTCAGGTCTGGATTGACATAAGGGTGAGTAAATTATAGCAGATTTTTGGGTGAACTAACTCTTCAGTGTAAAAGACCAGACTACTCTGCTAAGGTCTCAGACACACATTAGCATATTCATGGCTTTGACTACTTGCTACTCAATAACTGTGTTTGATCAGAGGGGTGTGTAATGAAGGTTTTAAGCGTAAAAAAACATAATAAGCACAAGCTTAATTAAGCTTAACCATAATATCTCTCCATTCACTGGTAACCATCAGTTCATGAAAGCCATAATGTAGCTGTCAGTGATTATCATAAGAGATGTTCTCCTTTAATAATGATAAAGGCAGGCGAAAAAAAACCTTGCCTTATTAGGGTGTCCAATTCTGTGTCCATATTAAAGCTAATAAAACAGCTCCTTCATTGTAATCTGTAGGAGGAACAGCAGCCAATAGAACATCAATTACCCTGCGGCGAATTCAACATCTAAGGGTATTTAAGTAAAACAGATGAGGATCGGATCACACTGCGAGCCAGATCTAATGCCGGCTCAATACAGAGAGAAAATAAGACACTCTTATCTACCTTCTTGAGATGTAAATTGATTTATTAACAAGGCATCTCTTTGAAGCAAGGGAAATGCATTGACGCTAAGCAGACGTGTTTGATTTTCACTTTCATAAAGCGTGTAGATTTTCACGAGATGTAGAGCTGTATTGTAAAAACACTCTTCTTTCACACTTCTGAATGTTGCCACATTGTTTAGGATGTGAGAAAAATATTATCCTTACAAAGGTACAGCATGTCTAGCAGCGTCTGCTAGGGAGTTCTTTGGATAATCACAGAGCTTATTGGAAGTTTGTATTTAAGAAAAGGCTTCCTGGGAAGACGATGAGATTTAGAGTGCCTACAACCACAATAATGCATATTATTATCCAGGATTCCATCCATGTATTTTATGCAAATTCTGAGATATTGCAATAAAAATGCTGGGAGGATATATCAATATTATGAAACATAATACAAAAATAAAAAAAATTATTATAAATGCAAAATGCACTTTACAAATGTTTACTTTTTTCGTTATATAATAAACGTTATATTATATATTATACACATTTAAAAAATTGGCAAGACCTGTGCAAACTACAATGAAGGCAAACGTTCCTGAAAAGTAATAAATTCAAAATGCACCTTAAAGTATAAATCTGGTGGATGATTTTAAAATTTGTCTTAGAAATTATATATATATAAATAATATATATACTTTTACTACTTCACACTATTCAGGAATAAATTTCTAGATGTCCATTTAAAAAGTCAGAAGTAATTAAATAATATAAATACGATCACAGCTGCTACAGTTTTCATTTCTGTTTCATGCCAAGTGACAACTTCGTTCTCCTAAACACTTAATTTGCAAACTATTTTCACAATATTATGATTTTTTGAATAAATGAAATTCCCAACTTTGGTGGAAACAGCTTTTGTGGCTTTATTGCTTTATTACCCAATAAAATAAAACCTCGGTTTTCTATCTAGGTACGAGTGGGGTACAAAGTTTATTGCAATAAATGAGGGGGAGCACATCTGTGATGTTACAAACCACATAAACGGAGAATCGGTCTGCAGACGTGCAGATGTGGAAAGTCAGCTGATGTGCGGAGGCGTCTATGAATAAGATCGAAAGACAAACGATGACATGCTTCTTACCACGTTTGGGGTCTGAAACTAGAGCGTTTTCTCGATTTCTCTCAGTCCTGTCACTAAATGCCTACATTTCAGCTGCTATACTCTGTTGAGATGTTTATTTCTGAGGCAAAATCAGGGGCAAAGACTCGTATGTCAAAGATTCCCTTTTCTCTGAGCCCTAAATCAACATGACGTGTGTGAAATCAGTGAAGAGGTACTCACAGTGTGTGACAGTGCTTGCCATTTATATATTTACTCTGTGCGATGCAAGCTCTCGCCCCCTCCTTTATCTCCCTGGCTCACGAACCACTCCTCCTCTCTCTCTCTCTCGCCCCTGCATGCTCTCTATCTCTCCCTCCCTCCCTCTCTCTCTCTCTCTCTCTCTCTCTCTCTCTAACTTACTCTGCTGCCAGAATCTGCTTTGCATTCCAGTCACGTCGATCGCACCTTGAGTGATCCTGGAAGACAATTATTCATACTGAGACGAAACACATTCAGGCGGATAGCACTGCATTTGAAAAAAGATAAGCCACTTCAATTATTTAAGCGTGCTGTTCCTAAACTCACATTTACTTTGCTTATAAATTCACATTTACCCCCCCCACCCCCACCCATGTACACTTGTGAATATGAGACGAGAAACACTACTATTACATTTGCATTTCCCTGCTATTCTGAGAGATAACTCATATTGTTTTGACGCGTTATGTGCAAACAAGGCCAATCAGTGTTTCCACATTCTGAGACTGGTGATCCAGTATTTATGAGCGGATGCGGCGCGGTATAATTGAGCGTAATGCCACGGCGGATCCTCACGTGGTCTAATGAAGCTAACAAGGTGGGTTCCTCGACAAAGGCACCTGCCAGCCCTGCCCAGTACACTGACAGAATTGAAAGCAGCCCCTGAGGATTTCTTTTTCTCCTCCCAAGAGCATTCTCAAAATTCAATAAATAACATCTGTAGGCGATGTTGGGTGCAAACCTGGGAGGAATGCGTCATAACAGAAAAGGAGGGGGACGAGAGAGAGAGAGAGAGAGAGAAAGAGGAGAAGAGAATGTGTGAGAGTAGGGGAGAAAATGTGTTTGTGTGTGTGTGTGTGAGAAAGAGAGAGAGTGTGTGAGCCGAAGTGCTGGCTGAACAAAGAAACCATGACGACTGCCAGGTTGCTATGGCGACCACTGCAAGGGGGCCAAGAGAGTATAATAGCACATCAATCACTGTCCGAAAAAGAACTTCATTATCAGCTGAAAAATAATCCTTTAGGATCTGTTTAGTGTGTGATCCTCCATCCACTCACCTCAAAGCCCTGTTCTCGCGCAAACGCGGCAGCCTCCTGCAAAACAAAGCACACATGCAGCCTTAATTAATGAGAGCTCAGTGTAGCATTAATACAATTTCATTGAGGACACATTTCAAAGCTCTGTTAGAGTATGTAGCACAGGATATACATTTTATAACCTTCAGCTCTTTCTCCAAAATCAGTGAAATAACTAGAAAATTAGTTTTTCATTGATCCAGTAATTTATCAAATTTGTAATTATAAAATTAAAGAAACATGTTGATACAACTATCAATGGACGTTAGTATAAGGACCAATTATAACTATTAACCAGTTGCGTATTAGCATGCCTATTTTACCATATTGACTGTTTATTAGCATTTATAAAACACATATTCAGCAAGATCACATCCCTAGCCCGACCTGGTACCTATTAATATGCAGCAAATTAAATGTAGTTAATGGTTTATTAATAGCGTAAATTGGAGTAAATTAGCATGGCCGCAAATTTTTCAGCTGCGTCTATGAGATTGTAAATACACATACAACCATGCGGGGTCGCTCTCAATCATTTGGCATGCTTTAATGCGAATTATAACATAATTAAAATATTTTGATGTATTACAATATATCCAATGCATGTTTATGGTATGATAAGCTAGTACAGTATTGAAAGCAACAATAACTATATTGGTTATAACACCATTGGACGATAACGTGCTGCAGTTTTGCCAGTTACAGACCGGTGGATTTACTCCTGGGTTGTGTGTACATTTGCAATGATGCTACCGGTTAAAAAGACTGTTACATAAAATCCCACAACATTACCTGAAGCTCAAGTGAGCACGAATAAAACCGCTTTATTTCAGATAATAAAAGGGCTCTGTGAGGGTTAAAAGATTCCAATTACGTGTGCTGGGCTTCGCCCTTTGCTCAACTGAACGGCTCTAGGGACCAGTTGTGACAACCTCGGCCTTTAGAGAGGATGTGGGGGTGGAAAGAACCAGTGCTTCATAGATGTAAGGGGCCAAGACCACCTGCAGTCTGTCTGTCTGTCACAGGCACTGCATACTAGAGCCTAGACATATACATTAATCTATAATAGACAATCTGACATCACTCAAAACCCTTCAACCTGGCATTTAGCTGTTTGTATTTGGTTCTATTCAGATGATTTTCCCTTTTCCAGGTCACAGAGCTGCAGCTTCACCCATGTTTGTGTTCATTGCACAGAGGTCAAACACTCCAAGGTTAATCTTTGTGCCATAAAGTTGGGGAAAAACTCCAGTCCCCGTGGAGATAACCCACCACTAGGTTTCATGACACCAATTACAGCTCAATGATCTGATAATGCAGCCATCCAGCAGCCAAGGTGAGCCACTCTTTTATTAAGAGTGATTAAGCAGCATTATTTCAAGATTAGCTCCAGGAATTAGCGTTAATGCAACCCCACTGGAAAACTGTAATAGAACCTCTTTACTAGGCAAGACTATGGAAATGATGGATCTACCCTTTGAATTCACTCTACTGCCACAGCAGACTAACCAGATCCATATCCAAGGCTGTGTATTTGATAATTAGGAAGAGGATACAGAGACATGTCAAATGACATGTCATCATATGCTATTACATAAGACTTTGTACTCCACTGGTTTCCTTTCATATGTACGCTAAGATCATTTTTACATGATTATTATTATTATTATTAGGAATAAATTTGGAATACGCAAATTTATTATTATTTGATATTTATTATATGATAAAAAGGAAAACACAAAGGCCTAGAGCATGACAATAAACATCATTTATGGTAGGTTTAGAAAGCATTTCACATGCTCAGAGTGAAAATAGCTTACAACAGCTAAATATTTTTCATAAACAACAAGCCTTTTATGTATAATTCCTTATAAACGTTAATGCATTAATTATGCCTTTTAATGAACATTATAAAGCATATAAAGCATTATAAATCTCAAATAATTGTTAAGACAGTTAACACATTATAATATTTATCAAATCATTGTTACACACTGCATTTTAAATTTGGTTATACTTATTAACAAGATGTATTACAACGCACATAATAAATAATTATAATGCATTATACCTTTTAATAGCCATTTATTAATTCTAATAATTGTTACCACTGATTTCAACACAACTAGATAAAATGACCAAATATTAATATATAAGTATTTTACCATCTGATCATATAGACAGGTAGTCCCGCTCCAAACTCATGATAGAGTCTAACTATAACAATCTCATTAATTCTCTCCCTAGTTATCATTTTTAATGATGATTTTCAAACATACAGATTCTTGGGGAACTCTTGGCCTATAACTCTGCAGCGAAATCACAGAACTGTTTTGGAACCAGCAAGTATCTACAGTTAAATATATTTTTTTAAATGAAAGCTATTTGGGTACATTTGTCTTTATTTTTTTTCCTTCACAAAGTAATGTACATGGTTTGTTTAATGCCTTTCAGCTCTTTAACAAAGGTCTTTTAAAAATCCCTATAAAAAACATTGAAAAAATATTTCCATTACCAAAGCAGCTTAAAAAAAGTGGCCATGCAATATTGCACTTCATTGGCTGAGCCAGTTGTTGTCATGTCAGGAAACTGAAACAAAAAAATGTTTTTAAGGCACCACAGAACCACAGTGTTTGTGCAATTCTTGGATTAAATCTACAAATTGCTAACTTGTTGTGTCTACAAATTAAACTTGTTAAGTATGGTGTATAAAGGTAAGGGTGTAAAAAGAACCCTTATGCTCGACAGACTCGAGTATGGCACAAAAATAGATCTTGAAAGAAGATGGACGGAGAAGAACAAAGGTGGCAGAGAGGAGGTGAGGAGTGTCAGGGTGAGTGCACACTGACATCTGGTCTGGGTTAGAAATGTGGCCCTGACAGACCGGGCCGGGGAGCTCGCGAGGGCCAACCTCGCTGGTTATTTACTCCAGCGCCCACTATCATCTCCATCCTGTGCGGTTATCCATGTTGTGAGGAAGCTCAAAGCAGAAAATGAAGAGAGTATTTCTCTTTGTGAATCGGGCCAGTGGGTTAGCCATGCCAACTGCTAACGGGACCTAAAAAACATAGTTCAACAAAACGCACACCCTGAGGGATGGGCTGAGCTCTAAAATCATCAGCTAGCTAAACGAAGAAGAAAATAACAGAAGCAAAAACATACACACACACAAAAAACGAGAACCAACCTGACCACACGGTCATAAGATGTTATTTTTCCCACATTGTTTTTGCGCTGGTGACATAAACATTGGTGAACCAGCGGGAGTCCAGACAGAAAGAAAAACAAAGATGCAACTGTTGCTTACTCACAGGCCAATCACAGTGCAATTTCATTACGTTGTCTCAAACGTCCCACGTAATCCTGCATGAGGCAGGACTGCATGGCCACAGGCTGTGACTGTACCAGGGGCAGTGCTGTCTGAGGGGGCCGGCAGATGGTTATTGATACAGTAATCTGGGCAGGGGAAGGGGAAGATTAGAGAGAAGAAAGCCAGCACTGCTGAGGTGTTAAAGGTACTCCCTTGAGAATGCAGCAGGCCAACTGGAGCGTGACGCGCAACCGACAACAAACCAATAGAGAGAGACAGAAAGACAGACAGACAGACAGAGAAAGAGAGACACTGAGTGAGCGACAAACAAGCCACAGAAGACAGGCCCTTTTGGTGGAAATTTATCTAAAGCCACTAATCCTATACTTACCACCACCAGATGCAATTACTGCTAAAGAGCTAAGAGTAAGCGAAGCCTGTCCTAGACACCACTTCCATTACTGATGACATGTCGCCCAGATATAGCCGCAAACAAAGCTTAAAATTACATCAGGAAATAGCTGATTGGCAGTGAATGACACAGCAGGGTGGTTACATCGCTAGGCTGCAAACCCAAAAGGTCACAGCGTGAGGTTGAAAGCGTAAAAGAAGCCATACATGAAGTTACTGAGACCATTGTGACCTTCAGTAAGAGTTATTCTCACATTTTTCCAACTGAAACAAAAAAAGTTAGGGCAAAGCATATTATAATGTACCAGGGCCACCTACAGTGTATTTAGACAAATAAAAATTTCGCATATGCATGCTTTAACGTTTTTGACTTAATCAGTCTTGTTTACATCCGGGGGAAATGTACGCCTAGTGGAAAGCGTATGCTTGCGCTGTGATGCACTATAAAATGACAGAAGACGTAGCTCAATGAAGAAGAAAGGATGAGTAACTTATGTTATTTTTGTTTTCTTTGCGCAAAAAATTGTGTTCTCGTAGCGTCGCAAAACTGAAGTTCTGCCACTGATGTCACATGGACTGTTTCACCAATGTATTTACCATGTTAGATCATTTCAGGTCAGATTCCACATGTGATCACAAAAGGAAGTTATTACAAACATTCAATGGTGGTTTAATGTGAGTTGAGTAAAAGTGTACTATCAATCTCATAAATTGTCTTATGTACGTTAGCATGACGCTAATGTTAGCCCTAATGCAGCTGCAAAAACAGGTGCAAGCCTTCTTCATAATGCATTTTGTCATAATCTTGCACAAAAGGTTGCAAGAAAATGGTTTTTTTTGGTATTTATAAAGAAACAGTTTTGATAACAGTTGGTTAAAAGTTCACTGGGACTGAAGCAATGTGGCTTGGTAAATGTTTTGTTGCCAGTATAAAAGCTGATAATAGGTTAAAAAAAAAGAGCAATAATAAAAGAATGATTTTGTCTCATACCTGTTGGAGTTATGAAAAGTTCTGTTTCCTTAAACTAGCCTGTCGTGCATTTTTTTCCATCAACAAATTTTCAGGAAAATCCTAGTGTTTTAAATTTGTGATTAATCATGATCACTGTACATGACTGTGATGCACTCGATTAAATGTTTATATTGATTGAAAACACTAATTTTATTTTATTGTACAGTTTGATTTTTTTATGCTACAAGTTTGTCTCATTTTAACTTTTTTTTGTAATGTAGAGTTAAAAGCAAAAAAAGATATTTAAAAATATCCATCCATATCTATCTGTTTACCCATCCTTCCATCTATATATCAGGTAATCCATCTATCCATTCTTCCGTCCTCAAAGCTACATGGGTATTAGAGATTATTTCAGAATATTTCAGAAAATTGGCCTGTGAAAAACACATTAAAATTCGCACGCTTAAAAAAATATGCAGCTAAACAATAAAATTTTGCAGCCATGTGAAAATGTTTGCAGGGCAGACAAAAAATAACTACTGGCTTCACCAAAAAAAAAAATCTTATTACTGAGTGCAGTTCTCTGTATCCCTGTCACACTTGGGTTTATGATGCTTTATTTTAGATACCACAGAGATCTGAGAGGTTGAGAAATGCTACGGGCATGTTCTGTAATTCGGCGTGAGATGTGTTCTGGTATCCTGGACGTGAGCGTGTGTTGATGCTGTTTAGAGCGTGTGGGATGATGGATGTTGATGTGGCTGCAGATGGCGGGCGTCCAGGTGGACTGCGGACTGCAGAGGCAGTGTGGAGGAGGAGGGGGGGACTGGGCCTGCTTTTCCTGTGGCTCACCTCTGCTAACTGCTCTACTCCCGCTGGCGTAAGTACAATGAGCATGTGACAATTCCGAGGAGAACGAAAATATCCACAGGGTACATCATCAAAACCCCCCACACTGCAGTCATGATAACAAGATCATCAAAACACCCCATCTGCATATAAAGTGGCCTGATCTAAACCATGATTAAAAACGTACAAGTGCATTTAATTGTATTTTATTCTTGTGATGCATAGCAGCTATTAGTTCAGCCTTCAGTCCACGTGATGGATCAGAAATTATTCTAAAATGCTGATTTAATTATTTATTATTGGTTCTAAATTAATATTAACGATTCTTACTAAATTTTATTTTATTATAATCAAATGTTGCAATTTTTTCAATATTGATAATAATAAGAAATATTTATGTATTATCACATGACACTAAAGAGCAGATTAATGACTGCCAAAAATTCTGGTTTGCCATCAGAGGAATACATACATGTTTTAAATATATTAAAATAAAATTTTAATATAAAATCACTTTAAATTGTAATAATTTGTATTGATATTTCACAATATTGCTTTATTTATTTTTTCAAATAAAGGCAGCCTTGGTGAGCATAAGTGGAAAAAAAACCCTAAAACAAATAAACAATGTATGTATGTATATATGTATACATATACACATACACATATACACACACACATATATATATATATATATATATGTATATATATATATTTGTTTTAGAGAAGCAACATTCAAATAATATTCTAAGGGTCCAAATTTGATTTGGGTCACTATACTGCAAAGAGTGTTGAATAAAAAATAAATAAATAAATAAATAAACTTTTTTACATGCTGTCATTTTGGGATGTTAATTTAACTTTCTTCTCACTGGCAAGTGGAGAGCTTAAAAAGGTGTCTCCTGCTCTTGATCTGCTCTCTGCCTTTTGATTCAGCTTGCAAGCTGAGAAAGCTCTGCCTGAGCTCTCTGCTGAGCACTTCAAACATGTCTTTGTTAAACAATGCATGAGAAGCAATGACTAGCTGTAATGATATCATTACCAGAATCATGAGTGCTGACTGCCGTCTCTCCTGGCCCGTACGGCGCGGCCTGATATAGAGGTGGAGAAACAACAACAACAAAACCAAAACACCCCCGCCCTGGGCACATGACATCTCCCTCAATGACAGCCTTATTAGCGCAATCCGAGTGCGTTACGATCACTTTCAAAGCCCTCCATTGTCCGCACTTCATCGCAGGAATGCAAGTTAGCACATAAACAAGGTTGTGGGAATCTGACAGTAGTTCAAGCTATTGCATGATTAACACAGGCTAACAGTAAATATAGAGACCACGCACGCACACACACACAACACAAGGCCACAGAGTTCCAGACTGGTCTAATACACACATACAGATGAAGAATGACATGCTGCTTCAGATGAGTCAACGGCGCTTGTTCGATGTAGTCATCCTCAGGGGAACGTCCACACAAACAGGATAACAAAACTTACTGGAGGAGCTGAGATGGCTTAAAAACATTACATTTCTAGCTACATTTAGACAGGTTACATCATAAATCATTGTTATTCTTACATCATGACTATTGCTTAATACCTAGTCATTAAAAAGCAAGGAACTTCCTTTTCTTTTGTTGAGGCTCTTGACAATAAACAATGTTTTTACTTCTATAAGCTTTCAAAAGGAGTACAAATTTAAGAGAGTAAAATAAATTGGCCAATTTGTTTAACAGTTCATTATTAGCATTAGCACATTAACATATTTAAATGCATTCAAATTCTACCAACAGTCTTAATGAATAAAACGAATAATGAAAAAATGAAAGGTGGTGGCGGTGGCCCAGGTTCACTCTCACCCTTAAATCTGTGTTATGGAACTCCCCATCAAGCTGAAAATGGCCTCTGTGGCTCAATATGAGGGATATTCTGGGGAAAGCCTCCTGAGTCCTCCGATTATAGTGGTTAGCTCAACTTCCCTATTGTGACCCTATCTGATCCAGCAGCGACACGTACAAGCCCACAGCTATCATCCCTGAGATATAAAAACAGACTAGGAATGACCAGAAATCTACAGAAGAATGTGTGTTTTATATACTAAAAAAAAACATTTATGATGTTTTTATATGTAATAATAATAATAGTAATTATAATAATATTTAAAACTAAAACTTTCTACTGAAACTGCTAAAATCAAAAAGTAGTATAGTTCATACATTATGGCAGTAATTAAAAACAGATTTATGGGGCTTTTGTACATAATTTACAAAATTATATAATATACATAAATAATACTGATACTACTATTAATAGTTATAACAACCAATAATACTAAGACCATTATCATCTAGAAACAAACTTTGTCCCAACAATATAATTTAATACTTGATGATCAATTATAAATAAAAGTGTGTGTGTGTGTATGTATATTATATATATATTTATATTTACCCCCCCCACCCCTCCTTTCCAGTATTTTGTGGTTTGATTTTTAAATCAACCTCATTGAGAACAATTCCTTAATAAATCATTATTAAAAAATAAACAAGAATGAAAGAGCTTTTATTGCCAAATTTATTACAGTTATAAAAAACTTTCACTGATGAAATTTTTAAAAATATTTTTATTTACACAACTTTCTCAAGATTGGAAAATATTACTATTAATATTATAATTTTACTACTAACAATGCTAGTTGCTACTAATAATATGAATACTAATAATAACTAACATGTTTTCATGTTTCTTGAATGAGGCAATAGTTCTGGAGAGAAAAAACAAAATCTTTGGTAGTGTTTTGTTAGCAGCTCTTGCTCCCTGAGAGCAAATCACTTGTCCTAGCGCTCCTAACTGCCTCTCCACACAGCGATGTCTTGCAGGTCATTGTATAGGGGTCGAGAGCCGACAGACAGCTGTAATTGAGTGCAGTGAGTGATGCAGTAAAGCACTCGTGTGTGCATCGCGTGAGTCTCCCTGACAGCATCCAGCTCCTGCATTGTTTTAATTACCTCACCTTGCATCTCTCTCTCTCTCTCCGCCTGTCCCTCTTTCCTTCTGCTATGAATTCAGACAGCTGCTTCCAAACTACTTTAAAACATTTTTTTGCTAACCATGTAAAACATCACCAAATGTCTCAGGAAGACTTCTAAGCATCTCAGATGGGGCCTGCCACGGCTCAGAGCTCTGAATATGTCCGCGTTTGATTGTCAACAAGATTTTTAGAACTTGACATTTGTCTCTCAATATTTGTGTGTGTGTGTGCGTGCAGCTGTCTGAATCAGCTGGGAGATGGGGGCCCAATGTCAGGCATATCCCTCATCGCCTCAGGCTTCCTGCATGAACTGTCCGTCACCTACACGCAATCAGCGGGGGAGGACACACACTCCTGCACAAGAAAATATCACTGTACTGTAGATATGCAAACATGCACGTATACTTCCACAAAGAAAACACAGTAGTTACTGTCAACAGATAAGTCTAGATGCAGAGCACTAGACAGGGTCATAATTAAGCCCAGACGGATTCTGGACGTTTTCTGCATTTTCTGTCCTTATTATAGAAGAAAATCTGTGGAACAGGGTCATAATTAAGCCCAGACGGATTCTGGACGTTTTCTGCATTTTCTGTCCTTATTATAGAAGAAAATCTGTGGAACAGATTTACTTACTTAAATATGGTAAAAGGTCTTAATTGGACCTGAGAGTACTGCAGTTTAATCACACTGGCTAAAATATTGACTCCGCTAATATAATGACTACAACAGTGCAATGAACAATTTAACATTGAGTAATAAAGATTTTAGATGAAATGTAGGAAGATACTTTGAGCCAGATTTACTTAAGCCTGGAATACACTACCTGATTTTACCCGATTGAACAAGTTGATGCTAGTTGAGGAAAGTCAGAGCCTAGTATATACAGAGAGCCGTAGATCACTGAGAAGCTGCGCATTGAGTCTGGTAGTGTATGACCCTCGGCTGTGTAGTGTATGATGCCCAGTTTTCATTTGTCGCCAGTTTAATTTTAAAAGTTATGCAGTGTTTTCCAGCCTAAGTAGCATGCATCAAACTGTTAATTAAAACATTACTGTCAGGATATACCAAGATTCACAGTGACAAATTGGCGCTGAAAAAGCGTGAACAGAGTTTTTTTGCACCTGACCTTATTAAATATGCAGTTGTAGGAGTTTCCTTTTCAGACGCAAAATTTTGGAGTAATAAAATGAATCACACAATGTGATTTGAGCCATTTTTTTTATATGGACAATATTTAATATATTTGTTTATCTGTGTATAATGCCATTCCGGCTTCTGTAGCTATTTTATTGGTCGATACGTGAATAATGTGTTGCGCATTGTCTGTAAATCACCTGTAGAAATTATCACGCCTATTGGCACCTTTTAAGTAAATCTGGTCCTATTTTTGCTCAGCCAGTGTAAATTTGACATGCACCAATATTAAATTTCTGTCTGAAAGTGAATTCAGGCATCTTAAAATAAAAAAGCACATGGGGAAACTTGATTTATTTTGAGATTACATTTAACGGTTTAAAAATTATTAATATTAATACAAGTAATAGATACGTAAAAATTAGAAATGAGGATAAGACTCTGAATGACCTTGGGATATTTGCATCATGTGTCACTTAGGGTGTGGTTATGAGAACATCACATAAGAAAGATTGGTGGATCTCTAACTTGTATTAAGATACACTACTGCTACTCTACACTAAGAAAAATTGTGTAGAGCCTTATTATGCATCAAACAAATATGGAAAGATTATTTGTTATCAACTGCAATCACCTCCTGTACATAATATCTGATGTAAATTAGAAAATGATATACTGATATACACAACAATGCCAAGGTCTCTGGAAGAGTTTTGGATAAGTGATAGTTACATTCCCTGTGGTCGAGTGAGCAGAACAGTAGCGGTGACTTCATCCACTGGTTGTGCTGGTAACAGTGGGGAAAGGAGCAGGAATCCGTTTCTACAGCCTTGAACACGAAGTGTTGAACTGATCTCCTGGAGCACCAAAGGGTCACGCAGATGTGACCCTGGAGCAGGTGCAGAAGGTCCTTGCCTGGAACACGCAAGTAAAGGTGCCTTGGAGTAAAGGTTTGCTTGCCGGAGCTTAACCTTGTTGAAAAAGTCTGTATGTCTCTGCCTCTCTGAGCTAGAGCCTCAGAACTTGGTCGATCCACTTCGTGTCTCTAGGATGGAGACTCAGGATGTGCTGCAACTGTTGTTGTCTCGCTAGACGAAGACTCTGAATGAAGTCTCAAAGTAGGTTATCCCTTTCCTCGCAGACTGGAGGTTCAGAGCGTGGTTGTATCTGTTGCTGCCTCGAAGCTGGAGACTCATGTCTTGTTATCTGTTGTTGCCTCTTCCCTCATTGGCCAGAGGTTCAGAATGCTGGTGTTTCTGTTGGTGTTGGCTCAGACTCAGAATGAGGGTTGGTGTCTCCCAGCAAGCAGGCCAGAGACTAAGAGCCGTTGATATTCTGTTAACTTCTTACTTACTCGGACTCAACA
Organism: Enteromius trimaculatus; assembly: GCA_032361065.1. Classification (NCBI taxonomy): domain Eukaryota; kingdom Metazoa; phylum Chordata; class Actinopteri; order Cypriniformes; family Cyprinidae; genus Enteromius; species Enteromius trimaculatus. Next base: position 10,697,192 of record JAUMHP010000063.1, read on the forward strand.
GTTGTTGCTGCCTTCCCTGTGACTCAGAACTGTGGTTGCTCTATTGCAGTCCTTTCCTTGACTCAGAACAAGGAGCGTCATTTGGGAAGCTACCTTTATCTCTTTCCAATGAGGAGGAGATTGCAATCTGGCGCTTCTCTATATCTATGTTGTGATTGGCTAATTCCATCGGACATGGTGTGGCCCACCCTTCTTTCCTCCAGTGGAACTTATTTGCACAGTCCAAACACAAAGTTAGAAAAGTGGCACTACAGTTTAACCAAACCACAACCAGAATACTTTTAGCAATGTTTTGAACACATTAAGTCCAAACACGATGGAAGAAGACTGAACTGTCATGCATTTGTCCATTAACAGCTGAGTTTGCATGTCGCTGTCACAGAAAATACATCAGCATCTCTAAAAAAATAATTCAAGGTGAAGCTAAAACAACTGTAAAAACAGTCTCACTGGAATGTGCAAACAATGACACGAAGAGTCAGACAAAAAGTGAAACTTCCCTGCTGTTTGAGTGAATATCAGTGCCGCTCAGCCAATCAAACGGAAGGACTAGTACTGTTTTATAAGAACGATTAACATGCCACACACAGGCAAACAAGGACACTTCTGATGCAAAGTCCAAGATCATTTGTTCTGGGGCATGTTAAAAGTCTCCAATTTCCTTGTCTGTCTTTTGGGACATAAATAACATCAGGCAGAAGGCCTTTAGGTAGATCTTCACAATGAGTCAACTCTTCCAAGTTCTTGTCTTCCTCCTTATTTCCTCCCTCGATTCTCTCTCTCTCCCTTCTCCCATAAGCAGCAGCAGAGTGATTTCAATCATTTCGTAACCTCCCAGCAATCATGGCTTTAACTCCCCTGTTATTTAAAACAATCTGAGCTCTGAGCGCGAGTTAATCACTGCTTATACAACATCAGTCAGGGTTATTCATTCTGTTCCAATTAATCATGCCATTTATCTACATTGTCTGAGCCTTCTGCTCAACAAATTCATTTGTAATGACACAGACAATTCACATTGTTGAATTTTATCATGTATGTGGCAAACGGTGGGCAAATTGCTGGAGATTACATTCGCGTTTGTGTACGCGCCGATTTCGGCGAGTATAAATTCAGCGCCATCTGGTTTTGGCACTTTACTGCATGGCTCTCTCACTTAATTAACTGGAGGCCATTACATTTCCTGAAATGTTTCACTTTCTCTGGTTCATGTCATGCAGGCAGGCAGGAGGGGAGCAAGGAAGGACTCAATTAGACCAACGCCGCTCCCTGGATATTACACACTTGGTGTGTGCCAGTTAAGGGGGCGTGAGGCTGGTGCAGGGCCTGGACGTCTCTCGCTGCGCCTACCCTGTCAGCACAGATAAAGGCCTGCCTGTCTGTGTTAGATCCCGCCCACACACACGCATTCAGACAAGCTCCAGCTGCCAAAACACTTCATACCAACCAGCAGAGAGCCAGGCGTACATAAAGACTAACACGCATTAATACTGCCCAACAAAGACTGCAGCAACATGCCACGTATGCGCTATTTAATTACCCTGCGAAAAAGCAAAATTGTGGCTGTCAGTTTAACAGGAACTACAGCGGCTCTATAAATAGTCTGGGTGAAGAGAATCTGAATCTGACCAGCATCAGTGTTTAATTTCCTGGTTGGGCTGTTTGACAGTATACAGTATAATGCAACACTGGAGAACGCTCAAGATTTAAAGTGCAGCAGACATTTATGTAGATAACGTTGGGCAGGATTGCTTTATGTAATTTATACACAATACAAACAAAGAAATGTGAAAATACATTGCCAACATGCGGCTCAAATTGAGGAACATTATCAAAAATTCAAATGGTTTGTCTGTAGAACTTATTTCCCATTTTAAAACTGTTTGTCTGTCACGTGACGTTACTTTGCACATTGTTATTTTGGAAGAAATTAGAGAGCAGAGTCACTTATTGCCATTAGTCTGAAACTAAAGTGCTACATAAATCAGCTACTTAGTATGATGATTTGTTCATTTCTGTCAGTCTAGTTCTAAGTAAACAGAAAAAAAATTGCCTTTACCATTCATATTTTTACGTCTCCCATACTCACCAATGCCTGCATTTATTTATTAAAAACACAGAGAAACAATAACATAAGTATTATATTTACAGTAAAATATTACAATTTAAAGCAACTGTTTTCTACTAGAAAATTCATAAAGTACAATTAAATTTATTTCTGTGATGCAAAACTGAATCTGAAACTGTTGTTACTTCAGTCTTCAGCATCGTGATCCTTCAGAAATCAATCTAATATGTTGATTTGGTGCTCCATAGACATTTTGTATTATTATTTAAATCCATGAATCGCATTTTTTTTTTCAGAACTCTTTGATAAATACAATATTTTAAATATTTTAGACAGAATTCATAAATGTCAATAATATCTTTCCTGTCACTTCTGATCAATCTAAAGTGTCCTTGTTTTATTTTTAATATTATTTTTACTATTTATAGTTATTGTTAACTGATCTAACAGCAAAGCAAAGCCAAAATATACTGGTGCCACGTAATACATTTTCTCACACTATGGAGGTTTTGGTCATACTGCCAACCCAAGATGAAAATAAACGCTGAAAAGATATTTAGATATAGAAGTAAAGCTTTAACATGTTAGGTCTGACTCTCAGCACAAGTCAAACACCTTTACCCCCCACACTGCCTGTCAGTAACACATCTCCAGAGCATGGACCTGAAACCACGATGACTCAGAACATTACTCCAGTGTCTAAGTCTCAAGCACTGAGGTAAGAAGCTGTTTATGGCCCAGTCTGCAGGCGGTCTGTGTGGTGTTCCTCTTGCAATGAGTACAGTCAGTGCTGATCGACAACGCATTTGAAGTGAGATCACTATTCCATGTGCACGATTACAAAAACATAACCTTTGTAATTAAAAACGATTTCAAATTTGAGGGTATAATTTAATTTGGGTTCCTTGTCTATGCAAAATGACTGACCATATCAAATAAACAGCAAGAACGGAACGATAGAGAAGTGTTACATGATAAGACAAACAGCTAAAATCGCTCACGCTTTTCACACTTTTTTTGCCATGCGTGTAAACAAACTCACCGTCTCGTTGCCAAAAAGGATGTCCACGTATGGCATAACCTTCATCAGGGCATCCTTGAAGAACTCACAGATGAATGGAGCTGACAGATTTAAGCAGAAGATCTTGTTGTTTTCAGAAGCGTGTTTGGCTACCTTCAGAATTGACTCCAAAGACACGGTCAGGAAAAACCCCTTCGGAAGAAGACAAAAATGATAGTCAATACTTAGTATAGTTTTTGAGACTTGACCTGGTTTGAGTTATTTCCTTCACATTTATTCATCTAAATCCACATACAAATGCTATATCAGTAAATCTCAGCATTACAACACAACAGAAAGAGAAAGAAAAATATATGTTCCTCCTCCAAGTGGAGTAAACATGGCTAAGCTTCATATAATGGAGAGTATGATGAGGCACAAATAGGATTAAGGTTTTAGGAGATGAGAATGAATGATGACAAATACGGTCCGTAATTGCACTGGTGCTTCTATCAGAGAGCAGGGAGAGTTCACAGAGACAATCCAATACAACAAAGGGCACCTTGGTCCACCTCCTCACACAGGAACAACTGCAAGGTCACGCGGCTCTATGAGAAGCACTTACACATCTCATTTATGCCTGCGCTGAGGGCTTGCTCTGAGCAAACATAAAAAAATATGCATACAACATTGTTTTAGTGAACCTTACATGCTGGAGAAAGTTTTTTATATA
>JAUMHP010000063.1:10701476-10714691 GCA_032361065.1 Enteromius trimaculatus
GATACAAAGATTATTTTTTTATTGTGTATATTTGATTACATAGTAGTCACACAATAGCAATATATTATTCATAATTTATTGATTCTCCCCAATCCCCTTTTGAATGTACCTTCCTATAAGAGCCTACTTTTTTTTTCAAATATATTTACTTGAAGTACCCTGAGCTTTTAAAATAAATATTTTAATTATTAAGTATCACATTTGCATGTCTGCACTTCTGCATTTACTACATTCAATGTAACATGACATGCAGGTAAGGAACTATACATTTTCTTTTTAATATTAAGTTTTCTTAGAATGCATTTTTAATTATTAGCCATTACATTAAACTCAAAAATCCCCTGCAGGTAATTTACAAACCCAATTTGGGAAACCTTAATGTTATGTTTAATGCAATTCATGTTGTTAAATACAACAAATTGATGGTATTTTCTTACTCTTTGTATTTTTTATATCAATATGGTACAAGATTTAACTATTTAAATCAATGTGATAAAAAGTATGATAAAATTAATAAAGTAGTCTGATTATATCACATAATGTGTAACACGGTATCCTAACTATATGCAACTAGTAGCAAAAGGTATTTTTGTCCTAATTTAATGCAATGGCGACCCACAAAATGTTTATTTTTGAAACGGTTTCTATTTCAACGATGTCGCAGCTGAAACAACAACTATATGAGATTATTTAAAGATAAATGTGTCCAATGTGAGTTTGAATATTATTTCAATATGTAAATGTTTTAATATTATATATAAATAAAATTAAAAAGTGCTTTTTTTTTAATAAACAAAAAATAAAAATACTGGCCACTGTCAGTTCAATATATACCATAATGTCAATAACCTATGATTGCCATTATCCAAAATACATGTTCATATCACAATTAGAATTTATTTATTTATCTATTTTTTCACACAAGTTATGTGATATTTGTAAGCCATCCAAAAACAGTTTGTCAAGTGTTTTATACTCCCAAAGAGGCAATCTGAAGACATGATGTGATTTTCCCCTTGCTTGCATAGCACGGCCTAAGAGAGCCATTTGAGCCTAGTGTGATGGCTGCTCTCCAGCCTTTGTTCCAGAAGGACAGGAGTGAAAAAAAATGCTTGCATCTGATGAAGTGGAAAACAAAGGTCTTGTCTGGACTCTTCTTACCGAGAAACAAGAGAGGCTCCTCAGTTCATTGTGTGAATGAATACAGACCTGGTAAGGAAACACCTTCACGTTTAAACCTGAAACCATATACTGGGCCTGTTCCTTCGATACAGTTCTTCTTGCACTGAGAGAATAATTCAGAGATACAGTGCAGGTGAGATTAAGGGGGATAGGAGGACAAGGAGAGGGAGAAAATAGAAAATAGAGAGAGAAACACAATAGAGAGAGTGTGTGTATGAGAGAAAGGTGCACTGCTACAGGAGCGCTGGCTTTTACTAACGCTCAGAGCACTCCATTAAAACAGATGAGGCTTTTGTAGCTGAGAGTGGAGAGAAGTGACCTTCATGTGTTTAGTGTGACTGTGTCAGCTATTACACCATTCACACACAGGAATCTGAGAAGCTTGTTCTGCCACCAGTCATTTGGGCATACATTACACTACTGCCAGTGACTACAGATGACGCTATCTTCACCTATCTGGGATACAGTACAGAGATGAAAACAAACCTGTAATATGAAAAAATAAATGTAAATATAAGATGAGATAAAACTTCTGCCCTTCATGCACATACAAATTTTTTTTTTTAAATTCAGGTGGGTTTATCAGGGGCAAGAAACTAAAAACTAAATATAATAAAAAATAAAAATAAAAATATATATAAAAAAAAAAATGTCAGGAAAAATGAATTAAACTATTTTATATTTTACATTATACTATATACTATTTAGTATTTACATTATAAAATATAAAAATACAATATACAAAATTATTAAATATTTTTTATTACTGTGTACAGTGTGCTAAAATTACATTATAAAACATTTCATACAAGCAGTAAAACACAAGTATATATGTATGTGTATTACAAAATAGTTGCATTAGTTATAATTTAATAATTATAACAAATAATCATTAATTGATAAATATATACACATACATACATACATAAAAAACTGATTATTAAAGGACAAACAATCACTTAATGTTCTTACCATACGGTGCAAAATACACCACTATATATATTATTTAGCTGTAACCAACCAAAAAAAAAACACTAAATGCCTTTGAGAGCAAACATTATGGTGGTTATACTGGCTCAGGCCCAACAGCATCCTGGGTAGCTTTGGATGCTGTCTGTGCAGAGGTAATGGACCATCCGTGTGTACGTCTCTCAGCATTACCCCCGTCATTAGCACACCTTGCTATGATGTGCGAGCATCGTTGGGGAGAATCAGCCCACTGCATTATTGGAACTTTAATGTTGGTGTGTTTGAAGTTGGAGAGAAGGCCAGAGGGAAGCTGCTTTAATGGATGTGCCGCTCTCTTTCCTCCCTGAACCCGACTCCACCAGCGCTGCCACTTCACAGCTCTCTGAGGAGGAACTTTTTTTCTACACGAGAGTGCCAGAGCCTGTCATACTACCGTCCTCCTGCTTTCAAAAGTTTCGCAATTGTCTGGACATCCATCTGAATAAAAAGCACACACTCAACACGAAAGGTCACCTGTCACTCAAAATAGCTTAAACGCACAATGTATCATTTATGAATTACCGCTGTCACATGGAAATGCATGTATCCAGACGAGCAGCAGAAAACGCGGGCCCTCTACTCGCAAGACATCTGCTCCAGTTTATTAAAGCCCTTCAAAGGGCCGTGTTTAGCATTCTCTATTAAATCTGCATGCTAAACAGTCCTCTCAAGCCCATGTGCTCAGAGAAAGGGAAGCCTGCTGCTGGCTCAGTCCAGGCCAGCTTGAACTTCCCCGTACCAGAGCGAGCCCTTGAGATGAGAATCTTCACCCTTTCACATGTCATACACAGGTTTTTATCTCTGTTAGAGTCCTGCGTGAAGGATCAATACATGGCCTGCTTGGAACAGATTGCACTGACCTGACACCTGGCTATCACAGCAGCCATCTTAAATGGGTAACACACTGCTGCCTCACTTCCCTGGACAGAGTGCATGATTGTCCTCCACCAAAAGGAACAGTGGTGTGACTGGAGTCTTGTCTGTTGGTTGGAGACTAGCTGAAAAAATCTGAATCCGAGATATTTTTTATCCTAAAATTTTAACTGTGTCATCATTTAATCTATTTCCTTCTAAACCTGCATGACTTTCTAGGAAGATATAAGGAAGATATTTTGAAAAACTAGTTTTTTGCAAGTACAATGGAAGTACAGTAATAGTTACCAAAAATCTTTGGTTTATCTTCAAAATCCTTTCTCTTTTTTTGTGTTTTGCAAAAAGCAGACTTACAAATTGTTAAACGGTTAATTTTTGGGTGAGATATGCAGTCCAAGACAAAAATCTATATTTAAAAAAAAATGCTTGTGTATTTTAAATGTCAAGAATTATTCATTCATAAATATAATTCCTTTTCTACCTTATACAATATGAACAAACCATGCCTTGTGATTAAAATAGTCAAATATTTAAAGAGACAAACAGCCAAAGGGGTCTACAATGTTCCTCTTTTAGAATTTCCTGTTTTGTTTTGTTTTCAGTTTGAGATGACAACCATTTTCAATTCGGAATAACAGTATTTTAACATCTGCATCACTGACTATTTAAAAAAAATATATAATACACAAAATAATAAAAATTGAAGTTATTTTGAAGATTTTTTTTTCTCTTTTTCTCTGAGAAAAATGATCTTGATACCTTTGAATAAAAACTGGAAAAAAAAAATCAATAAATAAATTAAGATTTTAATACTATTTTGTACATCGCTTTATGAATTACTTTTAATGATAATGCTTTTGTCTGAAGGATCTGAAAAAAAATGAATGCCATTGAAACAAAAACCAGAAGAAGTTTTATTCAGTGTCTCAATTACATCAATTCAACATTAGATAAATCTATTTTAATAGGAAGACTGAAGGATTGAGCATACCAAAGGGATTGGAAGATGTTTGATGTTTGCTGCTCATCTAACTACACTGCAGTCCTCACAGTCCACATCACATCTGGTTTCTTTTTGCTTGTCTTAAGAAACATGTTCTACAGGGCCTTATCTAATATTGCTGCTCAGTCTAATGGCAGGCAGCCTGTGACATGAAAGCTCAACAGCTGCCAGCTCTTTTCAAATGCGGTATTTCTTTTTCGATTTCTTCCTGGGCCCCATCAAACGTGTCTTTATCCAACTGCGACGCCAAAAGGAAAAGCCTGCGCTTGATTAAAGAATAATTTTATTATAACGAACACAGAGACAACCATAACAAACATCTAGAGACCGTCAGGGCGAGGGGGCCAAAGTTTCACATCGTGATGGACTTAATCTGTGCGTTTATTTCATGTTAAGAGTCCCATTTAAAATAAACACAGCTAATTGCATCGATTAGCCAAATCTCACTGCGGAACCGCATGTCAGGAGAGGATGATGTTTAGAAATTTAATAATAAATTGAATCCCGACTGATTCTCAGCGGACAGGTACAGGTGAATACAAGTCAAGATACATTTCAAAAACCAGACGACTTAACCACCGTCCTCTAGAGAGAGCAGGGCTATTATATTTATCTTCAATAGCTGTGGGAGGGAAAGGGGAGGTCAGTTTTCTGGCGGGCCGACATAGCCTTCAACTATAAAAATGACTGTGTAAAGAAATTAGACACTAGAAAAATATGTAATCAGCAATTTAGCAATAATGCCCATAAATAAATAATCAGCACCTCCATTAGCCTGACATGTATCTGAGATGCAGTGCGTGACGCGACTACCGGATCGCCCGAGCACTCGCAGACGGCCAGTCCATTAAAGAGAGCCATCCGTCCTCACGCACTTCCCACCGCCACTTCAGCAGGAGTGTGTTATTCTGTGAGCCGAGGGGCGGCAGGCCCAGAGCGCTCATTTGTTGCACCACAAGACAGGTCGTAATTACACTCACCCAGTGCAAAGGCGATAGCGAGAGTCCCGAACCTGACACATTAACCCTATGAGGAGGTTAACCGTGATGGACATCAGAGAGCTAAAGGGAACTGCTGGGTTTTACATAATTAGAGTCGCAGGATCCCTCAGAAGCCCAAGAGATCAAAACTTTAAGCTGTCGAGTTCACACAACGTGCCGAGTACTTAGTGTTCAGAGAGCGAATTTATCTGGGATTTAGCACGGACCAAAAAAAAAATAAAGAAAAAGAAAAAAGTTTGAATCTAAAGCCTTGAGGTGCCAGTGTAATAATTCATCACCTCGATCCAATAACAAAACATCCACTGTAGTGAGAGAGAAGACTCTCTAGATAAGGTGCTATATGTGCACCGGCATGTTTTTGTTTGTTTTGCCTTTATTGTTAAAATGTCAGTTTGACAGACTTCAAGATGGGGAGAGGAATGCGCTAGTGCTAAGAAAGATTAGGAGGGAAAACAAAGTAAACATCTTTCCGTGACTTTTTCAGACACAGAGACATTTTTCATGGTGCGACTCCACATGGGAGTGAGTGCATGAGGCAGATTATTTAGCACACAATTAAGAGCTGCTAAAATATGGCAACAGCTCGCCTCCTCGTGCTATCCTGGTATAATTAGATTTTCACCTGCTGTTGAGATACTGAAAAAAAACCCGCTTGATTCGTTGGACAAGACAAAGAGGCACCTGACGCGCCGGCTCCGGATCCATCTCGCTCCTCAGCATGCCGGGAGTTTGCAAGGTAAATTGAAAATGCTGCTGAAAGCTCGCCTGGATGAGTTGCACAGTCTGCTTAACACATTTGTATAGGGACAGATGCTACTTTGGAACAATATTGCCATCAACATATTTTTGTTTAAAAAAAACAAGCAGATGAATGTAAACAGCTAATATGCAACCAACGTGGTTTTGACGAGTGTGGGATGTCTTTATACTGTTAAAGGGATAGTTCGCTCAAAAATGACAATTCTGTGATCAATTACTCTACATCATGTTGTTCCAAACCCACAAGACTTTCTTTCACATTCATTAAAACACAAATAGTTATAATATTCTCTCTTTGTTCACACTTGATATTAGGTGGCCTTAACTACTACTGTATGTACTTACATTAAAAAATAAGAACAATGTAATGTATTGTATGTTATGGACAGGTTTGGTGGTACGGGTAGGTAAAAAGGTGGGTTAAAGTGTAATTATGTAATAACAGAAATTACACATGTTCTGTGTAATTACATAGGTATTTTAAAAAGTATAAGTAAATGTACGTACACAATAAGATGAGCAAAAGTGTACCGAGCGTGAGAAAATAAATACAGACGTTTAATTATTTGGGGGAACTGTCGCTTTAAATCAACAGTTGCTGTGATTTCATCTAGTCATTGTTTAACATTGTTTCAGTGAATTGCTCATAACTATTAGGGTTACAGCCAAAGAAGCTGAAGCAGCCAAGAGTAATAATCACAGAGCAGAAAAACTACTCTTAATTTACGGCACAATGCCAAGAGGAGGTAATATGTTATTGTCTACTGCAAATTTACGCCGTCGATCGCCGGGATGCCAGAAGACGTGGAATCGCGAGCCAAGAACACAGTCTGGCCTCGTCTTGCTTTAAGTGGATACATATTCTACACCAGTCTCAGTCTTTCCGAGGAACCGTCGGGCTTATTAATCCTCCACACGCACTTCGGGCTTGTCAAATCCCATTCGAACGCCACAGGAAACAAATGTGTAAACACATCCAACGTAGTGTGAAGGCTGTCAAACTCGATGCCTGCCCTCGCGTAGAGACGTAGGCTAAAAGTGAAATATAAGCCGCATTCGAAGGCGTTTTTTCGATTGCGACGTGCCACGCAGCGTAACCGGCGCTCGCGCCCTCAGAAACATAAGAGCGCATGCAAAAGTGGGCCATTAATGATTAATGGCTGTTTAAATAATCATCTGACGGCAACTGTGGAGAGAGTCCCTGATGAAAACATCAACAGCAGTGCCTCTTGTCAATGCCTAACGATGAGACTAAATGTGGGCAGGGTGTTTGATAGCAACATCAGTCATTCATAAAGGGAAAAGCAGGACAGAGACGCAGCACGGCAACATAGGCAACGGTCAGCGGCGGACATAACCTTCTATTCTACCACGAAGGAACAAGGATAGTCACTATTTTCAGCCCAGTCCTCATGCTATTGTGTAAAATAACTCTAAAGGTCATAAATAAATCTGGGTCAAGCGCCTTAAATGGGAACAGCGGGGTTTGTGAAGTGAGCCGAGGTCCGCTGTGAGTTAGTGTGTGTTGATGGACCTCAAATCTCAGCCAGCCTGACATCTATTATGTAAACATTAGCAGCCGCCCTACGCGAGGGCCGGCTACTCACATGATGTGCGCTATAAACCAAAATCACATAGCGGGCAGGACACTTCCAAACACTGCGCTGAGGTCACATCAGGCGAACGCCATTTTTTTTCAAACAAAGAACAAAATGAGAAGCTCGGTGGAGCTACGTTTGACGCCAAAACAACTCATGATCTCGCTGCATTTTAAAGAGCATAAACAGATTACATGTTGATTTGATTATAGCCTGTCGCTTCTCTATTGATATTTTCTATTTACAGATTTTTGTATACATACACACACCACCGTAAACATGACACAGATCGGATCCACAGTTCAGAGCCACAGACGTTGTGTGTACATACAGTCAATTGAGTAAATTGCCTTGCTTAAAAATAACTGTGAGGAATGAAAGAGCCAACTTGATGCCCCACACATTCGTGGTGGGTGGCACAACTCCACCGTCTTCTCTTCTCTCTCAACTACAAAGGTTTCATCAGGACACTCAATTATCCTTTCAAAGACAAGACAGATCGGCTCATAGAGCATGTAATTATGCAACAAGTCCTCTCCTGTCCTCCCAGCTTGGGCGTTTTGGAACGCAATGAAACGCCTGTAACGTTATCATAACATGCAATGCTACTTTTCAATTAGAAATCATTTGGAGCCAAACACTTGTCTAACACTGTAATATGGTATTTCATAAAATAATCTTTTCATAAATCTACCTGAATAAAGTCATTACCAGGGCCCAGACTTAATCTGAAGATTTTTTTGGTATTGATTTTTTTTTTTTAGATCGAAGTCTGCGGAATGGATGTGAATATGGTAATGCGTGTTAAACTAATGGTATTAGACGCTTATTGGCATCTGAAGGCATAATTAATAAGCCAAAATGTTTAATAAACTACCCTGCGAGGGGTGGAGGATGTGGAGAACTCCGAATGATTGGCAGGGTAGTCAACACACGGGATAACTGGGAATTTTATGATTTTATTATGGAAGTCTACTAAAGGCTACCACACTTTAGCCTGGGGCTTTCAAACAGGGACGCAGGGACCCCCAAAGGGACGAGGGAGTGAAAAAAATAAATAAGATAAATGTGTAATTAAGGCCATCAAAATGAAATAGTATGACATAAATGTAAATTTAGTAGTGATAGTAAAATTAATTAAATAACATTTTAATACAATAACATTTGTTAATTTCAACATAAGTGGATGCTATTCCCATTTCATTCTGCCTTCAAAATAAAAGACTGATAATAAATGCAGAAATCATCAAATAAAATAAAATATTTGCTTGAAATGGAAATCTTTAACATTTTACTTTACAACTTAATTAATCCTTGCTGAATAAAAGTATTACATATTTTTTAAAGGTAGCATAATTTACTATAGTGTTATGGATATATATATATATTATTAAATTAATCAATTAAAAATAATATTAATGGGGAAAAAATGTATTTGCTTTATAACATTTCGTTCCAATTCTGTAGAAAACTGCAAGGCGCAGATCCTGTGTAGGCCTGACTATCACATACAGGATTATATTTTAGCTTCTCATATTAAAAAAACCTTTGCTAAAAGACTAACAAAAGAAGCCGGCTGCATCCGTTTATTAAATGATCCAATTGGATGATGTCACAGCGCTTCCTCTTTAAAAATATGATCGTTTTAACTTGCATTATGTAAATGTCACCCTCTATCCCTACAAGAAAATGAGAGTGTAATAACATATCCAACAGCACCGAGGATATTGGTGCTTTTTAAAAAGAGACGGTACATACTAATGTATTTGGCTCCTCTGAGCAGCTGCGGGGCGGGCGGCTCCTAATTACTCCTCTAAAAAATTCTCCTGAAAGTCAACAGAACATAATCGATGGAGAGGATTATATTAGCAAGGCCTTGGACCTTAGCCAATAAGAAAGGCATGCTGCTCCCTGTCTCATCAGCCGCCAATGATTGAGCGAGCTAATGGAAAGACACACAGCTAAAGTGACACATTTGTGCAATGGGGGAAAAAAAAAGGATCAGTCATTGATCTGCCAAGGCCATGGTAATTAGAGTGGTGGCCAAGGCGAGAGACTGTTTGCCCTTAGAAACAGCAGACAAGCAGCTCTGGTATACATCACCCTTGAGACCAGACACTGAAGGGAGGGAGAGAGAGAGAGAGAGAGAGGAAGAGAGAGAGAGAACACTTGTGTCAGATAGCAAATCAGCCCTTGTCACCTTCCAGCGCAGCATCACAAGAGGAAGCTGAAGAAAAAGAGGAGCTGGGGAGGTCACTGGAAAACAAATGTTTAATACAGTCTTTCTGTGATATCAATTATTCATCACGCAAGGTTAAGCTACCAGGGTCAGAATGGTTTTTAATGGTACAGCTAATGTACACATGTGTGAAGTTAAATGCAAACATTAGCTTACATAATGACATAACTGCATTTTATATTTATAAAGAAAAAGTGTAAGGAAACATGAACAGTCAAGATGGCCATAAAAAAATGAAAGGATTAAGGACTAATCTAATTCTAAATGGGTTTATTTGAAATTATACAACACTTTTCGGTTCTCAAATCTGATCAAATTCTCACAGCCGGTGTCATGACGCCACCAATTCCTCTATAGCTTTAAAAATACTACTGTTTGTAGTTTTGAAATGTACTTGTTTAGACTTCACTTACGCTGTGTGCTAGTAAAGATCATTATGCAAAAACATCTGGACACAGAAAGCAATGACCGACCTATCAGAGTCAAGTATTCCAGAGAGATGAATATTGCTCAGATCATCAAGAGCCATTTAAATTAGAATTTTCTACATCAAAGAGTCTACGTTAAGTCAAACTTCATATAAGGCTAGTTTACTGCTTACGTACCAAATCAGTGCTTCAAATAAAAATGTTTGTTTCCTACTTTTAAAAATGATATAACTTTCCTTTCAACGGGCTCATAATGATTTAAGTCCTCTGTTGGAATATCTGAAGGCAACCAAGGCCAGTGTTTATTCCCTACAATCAGAGAGCATTAGAACGGAAAATATTTTACACAGGAGAAAAACAAACATCTTGGTGGAGATCCAGGCTTTAAAGACCTAGATTCTTTAGAGTTTATACACTTACCCCTACTGAATACTAACAATTATTCTTCTAGTTTAACTGTGGCATTTGTAATTATGAAACTAGCTAAACCACATAATGCCCTGATTGTCCCCTCACGCAAATACCGTTTCTACAAAACAAAATTTGTTATGAATAATAAGGGTAGCCAAAACAAATTTAGAAACTATAACTCCCAAAGCTATAATAAAAATGAAGTGCATTTTCTCATTACCATAAGATATTTAGTATGAATCTGCAATATATATATCTCACAGCTGCAGCAATAGCAGCAAGGTTTTCTACTTTTTAGGCATCTGTTAAGACTTCCTCCACAGCTCTTTATCACATTCAAAAGGGCCGCACAGGTTTTGTAGCCAAACATACAATGACCGGTACAGAAAAATGTCACATGTTGTTGAGAAGCTCATTTAGCATACAAACGAACAGAATGAAGGGAAAAAATTTGATATGATTAAATCCGCTCATTTTGCTTGAGCGGACAGAAAAATGTATAAATGCGTAAAAGCCCTGTGCTCAAGGGCCTCTTAGATGCCAGGAAACAGCTTGTAGTTGTAGCATATAGGCGTGCGATATGATGGAAGCTGGTATAAGAAGCCCTTCTGCATGACTTTAAGGCTTGATGCCACAACGCCACATGGACTGATAAATATGCTGTCTGTTTTAGGCTCTGCTTGTTTAGTTGGGGGGAGTTTAGGCTGGAAGAAGCTCATCCGTACTGCACATTACACAGAGTAGAGAGAGAGAGAGAGAGAGAGAGAGAGAAAGAGAGAGAGGACCTATGGAGTCATTCTGTCTGTAATTGCATGGCTAAATGCTCCCCTCGCTTCCTGCCCTCCCCCTCGGTGGCATCTCCCTGCCCGCACCAAGAAACTGCAATTGGCATAAGCCACTTAAGGCAATCTGTGCTGAGCGAACTACAAAACCCTGAGAGGGCTTAAATTTACTGAAGCCTTGAGAGACGTGGAGAGGAAAAAAAAAAAACGGTGGTGCTCCTTATTTAGCAACTGACAATCCAATTCTACAGCTGGGAAATTTAACTTCCATCTATTGCATTTTAATCCCTTGGAAGCATATCACAAAACGTAATGAAACAATTTATTGATTTCTTCATTTGAATCAGTGAATGGGTGTTCAAATGACTGCGCTGGGAATAATATCTTATGAGTTAGACTTGATGCATTTCCCTCATGCTTCAAACCTACGAATCGTTTGTTATCTGTTATTAATTAAATAATCATAATGAACACCATTCAAGCAGTTACCTTTTTAAACCCCTCCCCTCTTTTCAGTAAAATTAACCTAAAAAACATTACACTATATTTAACAGTAAAAGTAACCTCAGTGGACAACACACAATATTATATTTTTTTATAATATATATGTATTATATTTTGTGATATTGTGTATTTTAAGTATAAGAATAATATTAAACATAAAAAACATAAAAACATTTTTTTGGGAGTATAACATTAATGTTACTAATTATATTAAACTAAACAGTAGGAGTGGGATATACACACAACAAAAAAATTATATTTTATATACATTATAATTTATTTTATTTATTAAGCTATTATTCTATGAACAACGCTCTTAAAAGATGGTGATTTTGAAGGCAGAGCACATAATTTAATGTAGGTTTATGAGGACAAACCTTTTACTTGACATATTTGATAAATCATTTACAATACACCCGCAGAAGTGCATTAATAAAGTAAACATTGTAAATTTGATTTCATGTGGACTTAAATGTCTTGTAATCAGGATATGATCTGATGGCTGCTTTTAACTAATTTCTGCCCACTTTAATGTATGATTACTGAAAACATAATAGAGCGGCTGCCGACAGCCACACAGAGACATTGTCTTCATAATCATAATCAATAAAAGTGAGGCAGATAGAGAGCACCCCTAAGGACTGGTTACCGGACACAGGATTGATTATTGCTGAGGAAGTCAGGTGTACGCTGACAGGAAGCATGTCTTAATGAAGGAAAAACTCTCTGCCACTGTGTGCATTATTTAGTCCTGTAATAAAGCACTCAATGAAACTTCAAAGCAACCAATTCATTTTTAGCTTCGCTGGGAGACCGAAGGGGAGAGAGTGATCACGGGGCTCACTGAGAGAGACAGATGGATGGAAGGAGGGAGGGAGGGAGGGAGGTTAGGACAGAGAGAAATAAGGACGAACAGCAGAGGAAAGTGAGATGGAATCTAAGGAAAAATGGGGGTAAAAGAGGACAGGCTGAAGTCAAAATCAGGTACATGCTGAGATGTAAATGAAAGATGAAAAGCAGGAAAGAGCAAGAAAATCTGGAAAAAATACAGAAGACGGAAACTTACAGGGATAGTTCACTCAGAATTCTGCCATCATTTATTCACTCATGCCATTCTAAAACTGTATGACTTTTTTTATGTGTAAAGGGATTTTTAAAGAGTATCACAGCCAATTTTTCCCATATAATAAAAGTGAACAGTGAAAAGCTTCAAAATGACAAAAAGCACAAAAATATCTAGATGCCTATATAATTTGAGCTTTATATTTTATCAGACCTACATTTAAAGATAAACCTTATTGAAAATCTTGACATATGCAGTACATATCTGCAATTTACATTAGAAATTAATACTCTTATTGAGCAAGTAAGCATTATTTTATTACAAAGCTTTTTTTTTTAGATGGCACAAGATTAATCTTTATATA
>JAUMHP010000063.1:10714741-10729324 GCA_032361065.1 Enteromius trimaculatus
TATATATTTGGATGCATGTGTGTGTGTGAATATATATATTTAATATGGAAATCTATTTAATATGTTTAACAAAACAATATTCGTTCTGTGTGTTCCACTAGAAAGAAAGAATGTGTTAAGGCTGACAAAACAACTTGGAAGAACATACTGATTATATTTTTCATTCTTGGACTTATCCCTTTAAGATCGAGATGTCCAAGAGTCTGTTTTGTAACTATGACAGCCTCCCATCTGAATAATAGTCACCCAGAGGATATTAGAAATGTCGCTATAATAAAGAGCACACTTCGTGCCACAGCTCTGACAGAGCCACCTGACTCTGTACGTTAAACTGCAGTCTTCAGCCAGCCGTCTGCAGGAGTGAGAATTAAAAGAAAAAAAATTTCCTGTCTGGAAAAAGGGAAGGGAAAAAAAAAAAAAAAGTCTCGTCCTCTTCTGGCCCAGTAATGACTTTCAATGGGAATAAGAACACTTAAAAGAGGAATATTTCCTCTTGATTTTAACGTGCAGTCATACTGAAGCAGGCGGTGAGTTTTCTGGAGTGATAAGGGCTTAGCCAATGTAATCCTCACAGGCACTTGGCCTTATCTCTCCTGCGAGGAAAAGGGAAACTTTCTGCCTTTTTCAAAAGGCAACAGTCGTCCAACGAGAGGCTTCAACTGTATGGTTTTCTTCCTGCAGCTCGACAGAAAGACTTACAATAAAATCCACCCTCACAATGTCCAAATGCACTCGGAAAAATGAACACACCCTTTGGTAAACAAAAAATTGCCAACACATTGCATTGAAACATTGAATATGAAACGGTGCAATGTTACATCTCCATTACTGCTTCACAGGGACAATGATGGCAGTGTTACACCAGTGCACAAGAAACTTGACAGCGTGTTGATAAGCATCGATCAATCACCACCAATTCATCACGTCTGCTCGAGAAACTGTAAGGAACGGAGCGGCCGACAAGTCCTCCGAGTTGACAGACGGCTCCTTGACAATCCTTTATGTGGGGCAGCGGCTTCGCTCGGCTGACCTTTGGCATTAAATATTGAAACAAGTGCAGTGAACAAGGGAGGATATGGCTTACAGCTACACCCTTCAAAGTGACGCCACTACATGTGAAACCGAGAGGAGAGCGAATCGTCTGTCAACAGTCACATCAGAAGGGCCTGTTACATGTCGAGCGTCACTCCGCGACAAGCGCGTGTCACTCTGCCCTCACGGCACAAACATCTGTGTTCTCAACTACATTGTGCCAATAACAGGGAAATACGTTGCATAATGCCATCGCGCTACCCAAATGATGTGCAAATCATATTTGTTCAAGACTCCCTGTCTATGGCAAAAAAGATCACATGGATTTGCTCTCCAACACAGACAGAGAAAAAGGAGAAGAGGAAAAGAGAGATATGACACAGAGGAGAAATAAGTGAAATGTCACAAACATGTAATGCGCTGTATGCTTTAAGAAATGATAAACTATCTTGGTGACACTATATTTTATGGACTTATTTGCATACATATTACTAGAATATTAGACAGTAGTAATTAAGCAAATATTAATGACTTATTCTACATCCCTAATCCTAACCAAAACCTGAACTTCACAACTACCTATTCATTGCATGAGAAGTCATAGTGAATGAGTTTTCCCTATTCAACTTTTGTTTTATTTTGCGTTCAGTATTTGGTGCACTTTGGCCTTCCCGTTGAAATTTGTGATGTTAAAATTTCACAACAAAAGATAAGAAGCATCAGAGGTTTAAGTACAGAACAAATACATTCTCAATAAAAGGATACTCAGGACGTATCTTCAAAATTGTATAAAAAAATTTTATCATTCAAAAGTTTGGGGGCAGTAAGACTAAATGCTGTTTTTCTGAACTTTCATCAAATAATCCTAAAAAATAAAAAAAATATACACACACACACAGTATTGTGCAAAAGTCTTGGGCCACTAGTGTTTTCACCAACAAAAAATGGTTCTAAGTGGGCTATTTCTATCTTTTGCGGTAGCGTGTCAGATGGAAATGTTAGTTTACATTTCCAAACATTGTTTTTGTCATTAATGGTAACAACGCAGTGAGATTATTGTCTGACACCAGCCAGTGCTCCACACAGAGATCTGATGGACAGAACAAACTGAGACAGACTTAATCTAGAAGAACTGTGGCAACATATCCAAGATGCTTACAAAAAATAATATCACTGCATTATTACAATGAACAAAAATAATGTTTGGAAATGTAAACTGATATTACTGCAAAATAACCCACTTACCCCATTTATTGTTGGTGAAAATACTAGTGGCCTAAGACTTTTGCACAGTACTGCATATACACATCTCACAGATTTACAAAAATACTGGCAGAATCTTAGCTTTTTTGAGTGATTTCTGAATGATCACGTGACCCTGAAGACTGGAGTAATGGCTCTTGAAAATTCAGCTTTACCATCATAGCAATACATAACATTTGAAAAATTTTAAAATAGAAAAACATTGGAAAAGTTAAGTATTTGCTCTAAAATGGTTTAAAGCTGTAAATTGGTTAATTTAAGGAGATCATCATTAACCAAACAGCCACTGCAGACAAATATAGATTTAAAATGTTTTAATCAATCCAAAAAATAAAAATCAAAGCAAGGGTTTTTTTTACCAAAAGAACATGTTGAATCATGATACTCATTTTTATTTATGTAATATTTATTTCAGAACAGCATGAAAAATGACACAAATCTCTGAACTACAAGTTTCAAGCCAATTCATTAAACCAGACAGTTTGAACTGATTCATAGAAATCTGGCGAACTACCTCTAACACTGTTTTTGCCACTGAAATTCAAATCAAAGATGCCATTTAAATGTCTTAACACTCTCTGAATACAAGACTAGTCTAATGACATGCTGTTTAGACAAGTTAATGGCCAAATGAAAAGCTCATTAAATTCTGTGGTTTTCACAATGTTGCTTAAATTTGAAATTGCCAACAAAATCAAAGCAAATATATTGTGGATATTCAAAAAATCTAATCAAATAGCAGACACAGCACAAACAAATAACAGCTGATCAAGACACGTCATTAACATTAAATACACCAATGTGCAGAAAACTAATTTCTTTAAATCTCCATTCATAATCTACTGTAATTCCATGTTGCGCACTCTATAAAACATTTCACAAGACACTGGATCATCATATCATCGCGCTAGTATTATTTCACACCAAACAAAGGTGATTTGTGAAACACACACCACACACCGATCCCCTCATGAATAGAGTCTCTCCGTAAAGTCCCTCAACAGCTTGAATTGTAGTTTGTTTGTATACACTGATCCTCATGGTAATGTCCCCGCAGATTAAAGATCTGAAAACATGTCTCCCTTGGGTCTAGTTCATATTACTCTCCGGTAGCTACATTTCTTGTCAAAATTGTGTCAGTGCTTCTGGTGTACACACAAACAAATGATACCACCTGTGCTGCTTATAGGAAACCGATCTCAGAGCAAAATTCTTTTTAAAAGGTCTCTGGCAGACAGGGAGAGCTAGTGAAAACAGGGCTTCTCTCTCTCAGTCACATTATCTCCCTCTCTCAACACTGAAGGGTTCATCAAAGACGTGTCATACTGATTTCAGAGCCACTGATCAGCGTGCGATTCCTTCCTCTAATCTAATTGTGCCACAAAATGGAAATCATCAGAGCCAATTTAACAGCCCCGACTCGTAGTACAAGCGCATACATCCGCTTCCCCCTTCATTCATCTGCACAAGTACATCTGCCTGGTTTAGACTCCTCCACTCAAAGGGTTACTAATTGGAGCCTGAATCCCATGATGGCTATGCTTTTTACCAAGAAAAAGAGGGGGAGGGCAGGAGAGGGACAAATTGGTGGGGATGAGGCGCACATGAAAAACCCTTCCTGCTTTTCTTAAATGAAGGCCTCAGCTTGCCCTCGTAGGAGTAGCATACATCTGTCCAGCGTGAGACATGAGTGGGGATCCTCGTCACTGCTTGTGATAGTGGATCCTAACTCATATGAAAAACAACAAGCACTGACACTCACGGCAAAGCAACAGGTGAGTCATTCCCACAATACTCTGTCAATTACATTGTGACTTTTCAGTCACAGGAAAAAATGTCAAATAGTCAGGAAATGCCATATAAAATAGCATTATTTAACAGCCAAAAAACACATTCAATTATATAAACATTTAAATCATAGTCTCCATCTAGTCTACTGTTTTTTTTTAATATTGCTGTATTTTTATTTAAAGTGTGAGATCAATTGCCTTCATACGGTTTAATTTAAAATTAAATTAAAATGTAATGTTTAAAAAATACTTTTTGAATGTAATTTAATTTAAATACTTCTTAAATGTAGTTAAATTAAATGAATTATAAATTAAATAAATATTTAGAAAGAAAATGCTTTTTACTTTATTTCTTAAAACTGATATTATTGATGTAAAAAACAACTAAAATAAAAAATGTAATACAAATAATACAATAATACAAATATTGATAAAAGTAATATATATAAATAAATAAATATATATTATATTTTTTAAATTGTCAATTTCATAAGAATATATGCTGTTGAGAGATTTGAAACAATTTTGTTTTATATATTATACATTTCTTAAAATATTGCACTTGAATGTTTACTGCCCACATTTAATGATGAAAACTAATTTGAATTCAAAACAACATGAAAAAAATTTAATTAAACCCTGGCGTTTAGAAATCATATTGACCGAGTGTACACTAATGTTTGACCTTCGTGAGTAAAACTTCTTGTAACTCGAACAAGCATCGTTTTCAGCAGGCAAACACAGTAAGCTGTTAGTTGACCACATCCTGGCTGACAGTGTGCAAAGTCGTGTAGGTTTAGCTGCGAGCAGGACAGCGCAGGGCTGGGCGGTGTTTATTACTGTGCTAACATGGTTTGTGGTTTCAAAACATGCGAAATAATGTGTTAGAAGAAGCATGCAGTTGCCACGGTATTATTAGGCCTCTGCAATGCAGAGCGCGTGCATGTTACATTAAGGTTAGCGTGAGATCAAGAGGGGTTTAATAAGCTGTAGCATCTGTGATTTGCCATGAAATTGAATACATTTATAAAAGGTAATGCTGAAGTAGAAATTGCTGCTGATTAATTGGAACGCTGTGATATGTGAATACAAATGGAATCAAAAGTAATTTCCTGCGTTATTTATCAGTCAATAATGTCAGGCGCGCAGTCGGCTCATTAACCGAGTATGACATGATGGGGAGGAAAGAAAACTCCCTCGTTCCACTCCACCATGAATCCAAACAAACAGGCCATTTATTACGGGGGCAGAAATTGATTGTTTTTCGAGAGAAGCTCACTGCATCAATCCAGTAGTGATATTTTCCGAGG
Organism: Enteromius trimaculatus; assembly: GCA_032361065.1. Lineage (NCBI taxonomy): Eukaryota > Metazoa > Chordata > Actinopteri > Cypriniformes > Cyprinidae > Enteromius > Enteromius trimaculatus. Next base: position 10,720,137 of record JAUMHP010000063.1, read on the forward strand.
GAGAGAAAGGAGCTGTCTCCCGCCGCTATTCCCCAGCGCTCTGTGTCGTGGCTAAGCTGCTTAATCATGATAACCCACAGTAAATGTTTTTGCTTTTCCAGACACATTATCTACTTTACAGATGAGAAATCTGGTTTCATGGATTAAGAGCGATGCCATAACAGGAAATACTTGTGGGGTTAACCTTGCCTGATGGCTTCAAAGCCAGCCTGTTAATTCAAACTACTTCCTGAGCCCAAAAGATAAGACCCACACAGAAGAGAAGACAGGACTGCTGAATGTGTGTGTGTGTGTGTAGGAAAAAAGGTTGGGGGGGGTGGTTGTTTGCTGAAGTGATTACGGGTGAAAAACTATTACTTTCTTGACTTATTTGGGTGGCTTTCAAAAATTCAAGTGCAAATATGGGAGAAAAATAATAAGTAGTATTCAAAGACAAAACAATGCATCTCTAACCATCTAGTGCTGGAAGAGGTAAATAATTAACAGATCATTCAAATAAGTCACATGTCTGAAAGAGATCGTATCTACGTGTCAGGATGTATTTGTGGTACAAAAGGTTCAGTCAGTAAATGTTACAAATGATTTCTACTTTGAAATATGGAATATTCCAAAGAACAGCATTTTTAAAGTCGTTTTTACAAAAATATGAAGCGGTTATCAACAGCTGTACTGGATGGTATAACGGCTTTCAACATCTGCATATCAGAATGAGTTCTGAAAGATCAAAGAACAAATATAAATTGTTATAATATTTCACAATATTCTAGTACTGTACTAATGTATTTTTGATCAAATAAAGGCAGCTTTGGTGAGCATAAAACACTTTTAAACACATAAAATACATAAATCCAACCCCAGCATTTCTCATGGTAGTGTTTATTATGTGCGCTACACTTCATTTAAAAGCTCGCCTTTTGTGACATTTCAGAAATCCGTTGCATCACACTGTAATTTCGTATAAAATGTCTTGTTAAAAGCGCTGCTAATTAACTCAAGCTGATCAGAGAATTCTACCCCATTTCAAGCTCTTTTATTGACAACACATGTGTTTTTCGCCTTGAATCAGATCTATTTCAAACGTACAGTTTTATTTAAAAAGAATTAAAAAAAATAAAAAAGGGAAAGGAAAAAGAAAAAGAAGAAAAGACTTCTTTCTGAGAAAGATCCCAGGGCAGAAATGCCCCCGCATCACATCCTGATGTGCGTATACCCACCAGCTGCGCTGCTTCAAACTCATATTGAAGCGTATCGCGGAGCCCGCAGCCTTGATCCAGCTCTGTTCTCATTAATGGAGCTGTTTGAATATTCATGCAGCGGAGCGCTGGAAACTCCAGAGCCAGCCACAGCACCCAAAACTGTAGGGAATTCAGCACTTACCATTAACAGGCCTAATAAAAGCACCACGCCTCCGCGATTGTTATGGGTAATTCTAAGCGCTCATTAGTATTTCTGTGTGAAAAGTAAGAAAGTGCTAATTTATTAATAAAATTAAATTTCTATACAATAATGTGTATAGTCACGGAACTAAACCCATATGAATACAGTGGGGAACAATATGCTTAACTAAGAGAAAATGCAAAGATTTAGCTCAACCCCTGCTTTCATGAATGATGATTTGTTGAATGCCTTAACGGACAGGGCTGACATCTGAGATACTGATAGACTCAGGACGCTGAATCTTTTTCTTGCATATTTACTAATTCACCCACTTCCTCTTTTTATCCCATTTTTGCTCTTCCTGTTGGGTGACTCACATCTTCCAGCAAACCACAGATGATGAGCCCATCACAGAGCCCTCCACGACGTCACCTCGTTATGTCACAGGCTAATAGCTCTTTTAATAGTTTCTTGTCAGTGGCTCCATAAATAGGCACAAGACAGTCTAAGATGCAAAGAGGTCCTGCTCTAGGGTGAATACTGCTGAAATTGCTAGAAGAATACATGGGAGTTTCATCAACTATGGACATTTTGACCTTTAAGAAATAAAGAACACACTTATTCTCTCTTTAGTTTCATTTGAAAATAAAATTGTAAACATTTTTGGAATAAATATCTACCTACTGTAGCTACAATTAGCAGACAGTCAAATAATATTTTTACATATTTCAACAAAATTAGAGCTCAACTAGAAATTCACAGATGATATTTACCTGGATTTACTGCCTACTACACCACATCTCATACTTTGTAGACAAGTAAACCCATTTTCTGAAAGAAACATTTTGAACAATTGTTCAGTATCGTTTTTATCATTAAAATTACGAAGTGTGAAAATATTGAATAATGTTAATGTAGGGTACAAAAATTGCTAGGTAAAAAATTTCATTCCAAAAATGCTGTGTCATTTAATAACTGTCAATTTCCACTGTGCCAGACATTTTTTAAATGAATATATACAATTTTGTATTTAATAAACTCAATCTTACACCATGAAAATCCATCATACAAATGGAAAGTCCAAAAACAAAACAAAAATAAATGATGAAGGTAAAACATTTACAAAACAGTTTTAAATGTCACCTTCATACAAAAAAAGAAAAATGGACAAACCTATAGGACACTAAAGTGACCCACGTTGAAGATAGATTGAATCCTCAGGTTTTTGTTTTAAATCTTTAACTCACAGAAAAGATCATATGAAGGTAAAACTACCCATATATGTATTTGATACTCACTGCTCTTCTCCGGCATAACTAACATGTCCTAAACATGACCACAGCATCCAGCCAGGAGGCTTAAGGCGGCTGTTATGGATGGAGCATGTCTTGTTTATAGAAGGGAGGGTGTGTGTGGGAGTACAGCTGCATTGCTGCTGCCTCTTTCAGCCGGTGCCCTGGAGGCTGTATGATGGGCCTCAGCCAGGTGTGCCAGGTTACGGCCAAAAAAACTGCTTGAATTGAAAACAATATACAAATAAATCAGAAACCGCTTGTTAACATCATAGTCCAGAGGAAAGCAAAGGGAAAAAAGATTATAACTCAGGGCTAAGACATTTCATGTTTCACCAAGCATGCTTCCAAACATGTCTCACAAAAACATTTTATAGCACAAGAAATTTTTTTTTTATAAAGCCAAACACAACAAAAGGTAAAAGGATATTCAGGTGTTCGGTATACATGCCAACCACGCTCACCCACACCAGTTCACTTCACACCAGCGCTGACTCTTAGAAAGTGAAAAAAAGGAGGGGAAAAAAAAAAAAAAGCTCTGGTGTACAAGAAAGAAAAATAACCTACAACCTCTTTTGCTTTTTGGAAAAAACTCAATGCTTAAGCTAGATGCAAGTGGGTCCACATTGGGGCTGTAGATAAACACGGAAGAAGGGATTTGGTAAACGCGCACATCATTACCCATCAACAATTGCAGGTGATGTAAAACGAGCAATCGCTCAGAGAGAAGTGCGAATCCCTCCTTCCCCAAACCCCCGTTCTTGACATCTGCTCCATGCCCAAACATCTGCACAGTGTTACTCGAACTCTTCACACACACATAGCTGAGATCCGCCAACCCAACCGCCGCCGCTAATAAACGACGAGGTGAATTGTGGCTTTGAAGGAAACTTCATCTCTTCTCTTTGGGGCCCCAAAAGCACTCATAAATCTTCGGAAAAGACAGTATTAAGCATACCACAGACTGCGCCTTTAGCCGTACAAACACGGGTGAAGAGAAGTTCAGGCCGATACTTTCAGGTAGCCCTACGTTGGGAGCCAAGTCTCCAGAGAAAAAAAATAAGATTCTAAACAAACTCCAGAACAGGTCAACAGAACAAGATCTACTCAATGTCATTTAGTGCTTGAATCATTCACAGTGTTTCCAAAGGCCTGCCTCATTCAGCTAGATCTCAGCATGTACTTGATACAGTATTTAACACTCTGTGATATTTTATTGATCCTGTCATATCGGAGAACTCATCCCCTTCTCATACTCAGATCTGTGTAGTAATGTGCGGGTCTCAATGCTCAACGCATTAAAAAACAATCAGCTGCAACTCGGGTGTCTCCGCACTTCATCTACTCGCGGCAATTTCACGGCCGTGGCACATGAATGTTTCAGCTGGAGTGTCTGGTAGAGCAGCGATGCTGTGGCTGAGGTGGCGTGAAGGAGGGGTTTCTCGAAGCTGGGTAACTAACCCTTAACAAGAGGCCTGGAGACCTCCAGTGGTATCCACTTATCATCTCTAAATATTAGCCTGACCTCTCAGCCGGTCGCTTCCTCCCCCGGGGCAGGCAGGAAGAGGGGTTTCCATTGGCCGTGGAGAGCACTCCGTCGGATCAAACGTTCATCTAACAGACGACTCCACGAGGCTTTGATCGTTTTGAGTTCTATTCAGCGACAGGAAAGGATTGTGTTTGAAGGAGGTTTATGGCAATGAACGTGAGAGTGTGTACACTTTAGAGGCATGGACTGTGCTCGAGTGCCGTTCCTCTGAGCGTGTGCATTTACTGAAACTTTTGGAGAGCACTTGCTTTTCTGAAAATGTCCTCACAAATGTGCTGAAACCTGCCGGCCTCATTTGTGAAAAATATTAAATGAAAGGGTCAATTATGGTGCTCATTTAAAAGAAAAAAAAAAACTGGCTTATTTAGAGGACAACTAAAGAATAATAATTTGCTTTGGATCGCTCAAAAACCACATTTCGACATCTGGTCAGGAAAACTTTGTTTTAATGTTTTGAAATAAGCCTGCAGTTATTTGATCAAAAATACAGTAAAATCTCACAGTAATACTGGTAAACGCTATCAATTTTAATAATTAACTTAATTTTTTTACTATTTTAATATATCTAATACATCAATAATATATATTTGAATATATACACATGGTACTGGTATTATATATATACATATACATATATATATATATATACATATATATACACATACACACATATACACACACACACACACGTACGTATATATATATATATATATATATATAATGTTAACAAACATTAATAAATACTGTAATAAATGTATTGTTCATTGTTTGTTCATGTTAGTTATTTTAACAAATAACACCTCATTGTAAAGTGTTCAAGTGCTCATCAAGACTGCATTTGTTAAAAAATGCAAGTTTGTGAAAAATGATTATGATATCAACGCTGAAAACAGTTGTGCTACTTAATATTTTTTGGGATCTGTGATACTTTTTCTTCAAGATTTTCAAGAAGTTTCATAAATTAAAATTAAACGACAATGTTTGTGTGACACTAAATAACGGAGTAAATGTGTAATGGAGTAAAAAAAACAAATTCAGCACTGCATCACAGAAATAAATTATTATCTCAAAATAGAAAACCAGTATTACTAATTGAAATAATATTTCTCAATATTACTGTTTTTCTGTATTTTTGATTAAATAAATGCAGCCTTAATGAGCAGCAGAGACTCCATTAAAGAAAAATATATAGTATATATATATTTTTTAATGTATTTATTTCTATTGTGGTAATGCTGAATAATAATATTAATTTCTAAAAGTATAAAACCCTTTTTTTTTTTTAAATGGTAGTGTACAGAGCCACACTGACACAGATGTATCCAGTGAAGAAATGTGACTGAAATCCAATCACAAGTCGTCAAATGAGATGCCATAACGTCACGTTATAACACAAAACCCCATGTGCGCTCACGTCAGCTAATGATGCTTCAATTATACTGCAAACATGTCTCTGCCGGGTAAACAGCCTCCTATCCCCAACCAGCACAAATGCCTTCCTGATTCACAGCAAATTAGACACATGGCAAATAATACCTAACTGGCTGCTGTTGTGTTTGCACTACGCATGCATAAATGAATTGGTAAAAGGGGGGAGCGAGGCTAATGGTTAAGATGCAACGTGCGTATAATTGTACAATTAGGCTCTTATCATCATGTAGGACCTCACCATTACTGACTGCTATTAGCGAAAAATAATAAAATGGTAAACAGATTATAAGTGCAACGTTATTACTAGGTGAAATTGATAGATTCATTTAGCAAGGGTTTATGATTAATTTGGTCTCTCCCTCGATACAGCAGTCTGGGCCACAAAATGCTTCCTCAGTGTTGTCTCATATTTGATGAAGTTTGCATCATTGATTTGGTTATTTTCCCATTTATTACTGTGAAGCTGCTTTGAAGCAGTCTGTATTGTATAAAGCCCTATATAAATAAAGGTGGCTTGACTTGACAGGATATATCAGAAACGTATCATGCTCCCACAGGCATGAGATTCACAGACCACAGTAAAGCTAAACAAGCCATTTACTGACAGCATGACTCACGCATACAGTATGGCAGATCTCTTTAAGTGTGTCCACGTCCAGCAACATGGAGACAGAGGCGTGGCAGCCACCTTCAATCAAACAAATACAAATCAACATGAAGTGCATTCACAAATCTCCTCAAGGTTTACAAAGAGTGAATATAGCTTTGTAAAACGACAAAACATAATATTATATGAAGAAAATCTGAGCACTAGTCAGTGTGCTTTTTTTTTTTTCCCACACATGCCTGTTTATATTCACTTCAGACACACTTTGTTTACATATTGTATTACATTATTGCATCCTATTGCATCATATATTATAAATTTAGTTGATGAATTAGATTTTCCAGCTAAAATTTACTTTATTAACAAAAACAATTAACAATAAAAATACAATTATAACAATTATACAATATAATATTAAATGTAAACAAACAAAAAAAAATCTGATGCATTCTAAATATTGGTTCAGTAATATATCATTTATACGACTATTTATTTATTTGTTTGATGAATACTTAATAGGTTTTCCAACAAGAAAATGGAAAAAAATATTATAAAGACGACTGACAGGCTGAGGTTAATGCTTTGGTGTAATACGCAAAACATTAGTGCTTTTAGGATGTTTGGAGATAAAGTATGCCCACGAAATAGCACGTTGTCATACTCGGTTTTATAATATTTACATTTGATTTAATTCCATATTAATTACATTTAAATGAATGAAAATTCTTTTAAAATGATTTAGGTAAAAACAAAAACACAGGCAGCTATCAAAATGTGAATATAAATAAATAAAGATTTTTTATTACATAAAAATATTTATTTTTTATTATAGTACTTAAGGACTACATATAACTATATTACATGCATATTTTATTTGTTACTATTTTATATTAATATTAATATTTAACTTCAATAAATTACGAACTTTAAAGTACATAACTATTCTTCGGTATCTGAGCCTACACGCAACCAGCTTGGAGAATGAATATAATATCATGTAAAAATACTTAAAGGGTACATGTAAGTTTAAATTTTATTTGTTAATAATGTTACTACGACTAATAATATTTCAATATCAATAAATTAAGCTTGGTTATGCACATTCATTTCTTCTTGTGGCAACAAAGAATAGTGAAATTTCACTGTTACTAGTATCGACCACTAAAACACTGGTATTGTGACAACCCTAGTAAGAAGCACTAATTAAATTTCATCTGAGCAATCCAGCATAGTGACCAGCCTGCAGTGAAGGGAGCGGCTGCCAGTCATTTTCTTTCCCTCACCAGCTGGATTTGCATTGTGTGATCTTTCTGGGTGGAGTGGAGTGGGGTGGGGTATACAGTTTGGCGGGCAGCTGACGCCAGATTCAGCTCAAGGTCAGCAGGAGGGCTGCCTGAGTGCGAGTGGGAGCGTGTGTGTCTGAGCAAAAGCAGCGATACCTACGTGGGAGGGATGGCATTGCGAGTCACCTCGCTGAAATCATCGACAGAGCCCTTGTGAACGAGGTGTCATTATGAGTATGAAATACAACCAACCCCCAACCCAGTGCCCAATTTTGTTGCCAGGGAACTCTGATGTCTGATTGGTGAAAAAAGGACAAGAAAAAAAAAAAAAAAAAAAAAAAAAAACAGAGAGAGGGTGATGGAGAAAAAGAGAGAGAGAATAATGCCACTTCAGGGTGTAGGCTGCCATACAGCTTGCTGTATTAGTTAATGGTCTTTCTCTCCTGCTCTGCTGACAGTATTTTAGACGTAGCTCAACCTGCTTTGTGTGCACCATAGCACTTACAGGTCTGAAAGGCAAATGCACAATGTGAAAAGTGAGCTATAGATAGTGTTAGAGAGAAAAACAGACAGAGAGAGAGAGAGAGAGAGAATGAGTGTGGTTTTTTTTTTTTTTTTTCCACAGGTGACACTTCCTTTCACAGCTACCTCCGCGGCAGAGCCACATCCTCCCTGGACGAAGCATCAACTCAGTGGAACTGGCACACGCCTGCAAGTGTCAAGAGCTCCTCTTTTATGTCCCTGGGCTGTTCTGGAACCATCTGCAGCTGGGGCCTCAGAGGCCCCGCTTTTAATTATCTTCATCTCTCTCACACTTCACCACACCCACTGTTTCTATTTTCTCCCTCCCCCATAACGTGACTACGTGCACACCTTTAAATGCTCCTGTCTCTTTAAGAGAACAGTTGTATGTCAGTGCCTTCAGAGACTGCGTGTTCACTCAGAGCAGAGAAAACTGGCATGCTGAGGTTAATGCTCAGGTGTAATACACAATACATTTGTGCTTTGTTTATGACAAGTAGGATGGTTTGGCTATACAGTAGGCCCATAAAATAAAGAAATAAAAAACATACATGATAATATACTCAGCTTTTTCATGTAATACTTGCATTTTAGTTAATTTTAGCTTTACTGCATTTCAATGAATAAAAATGCCTTTAAAATTATTAGGTTAAACATAACACTGACAGTTATCAAAGTAAAACAATTTAATAAATAAATAAAATAAAGAGAAAAAACTATATTATTATTATTATTATTATTATATCTAAAAAAGGTTGAAAAATTATATACAGTGGGTAGGGAATGTATTCAGACCCCCTTACATTTTTCACTGTTATATTGCAGCCATTTGCTAAAAGTTAATTTTTTTCTTCAATGTACACACACAGCACCCCATATTGACAGAAAAACACAGAATTTGACATTTTCGCAGATTTATTTAAAAAAATTTTTTTTTTAAATATCACATGGTAATAAGTATTCAGACCCTTTGCTCAGAATTTAGTAGAAACACACTTTTATCTAATACCGGCCATGAGTCTTTTTGAGCAAAGATGCAACCAGTTTTTCACACCTGGATTTGGGGATCCTCTGCCATTCCTCCTTGCAGATCCTCTCCAGTTCTTTCAGGTTGGGTGGTAAACGTT
>JAUMHP010000063.1:10751849-10766911 GCA_032361065.1 Enteromius trimaculatus
GAATCATTTACAGGAAAAACAAAACTAATGAAGAGACTCAAAAAAGTGCCAGAAGTGTTTATTAAACAGTTTACATGAACACTGAACATATCATTGGCACACAAATTAGCCATCTATCTGTTAACTTTGAAACAGGAACTTGAATTTTTCAATTTTCATAACAAAACATTATTAAACCTTCACACATCTGATTTAACCTGTCACTAGATGACGTCATACGTCAATTTGTATATTCATTACGTCAGTGCCTCATATTCATGCGACCATGGTAGTATCGAAAATAATCGGTATTGCGGTACGGAAATTACATCCCTAGTAGGTGTTATAACTAGTCAGTGCCACTTTATTTTAAAATCTAATTTTAAATTAAAAAGGACTAATTTCTAATACACGTATTTAGGCCGTTAACTTATTAAATACCCATATTAAACATAACTACTACCTTATTAACTACTAATAAGCAACACATTATACGTTTGTGGCAAATAGCATGGTTACTAAACAGCTATTAGTGAGAACTGGGCCTTACAATAAAGTGTGACTAGATAAACTAGCAGACGTCACTCAATGACCTGTCGACCTTTGTGACCCTAAGTTTTTGCGCATATGTATTTTAATGTTTTGCCTGTAGCGAGCCTGTCGTTTTTTTCTTAAACTGAAACCATGCAGAATCGATTTATAGGTGACATAAATAAAGCCCAAGACCGAGAACAGTGTGGGAAATGGTGTATCACCGACCCTTTTAGATTATGAGGTCTTGAGATAAGACAAGAGCACTCTGATAAACGAGAGCGCTCGAAGAGAATTGGGAGCCCCTGCTGGGAGGCCGGTGGACTGATCAAATCCAAGATTAGAGCTGTTATGATCTACTCTGCTCTCCAACTCTCAATGAGGCACAAATGGTGAAATATTAGCCGAGACACAGCACATGTGCTCCAGACACAGGCAGTCAACAGCGGTTCAGTCTAGAGTATCCGCCCCTTCACGCTTCCAGTAAACAATGTTTGGGTGGAAGGAAGAGGAAAGGTGTGATTTCACAAGAATCCTGCTAAAGCTCACCGTCAGCGTTTGGGTGTAACTGCTCCGGCCTCACGAGAACCGCAGAGCTTTCTGCGCAAGACGGAAATGGATGCCAGTCCGCTGCTCTCCAGGAATGCAAAAGCTGAGTCTGCTACGCTTTTCTTTTTCAGGGCGCTTAATTGTCTGTGACCCTTCATCAACTCAGGAAGGAAATAAACTGTTCTTGGCAGCGCAGTTGTCCGAGAAGCTGGCGCTTTTGAATGTTAACATTCAATTAACCTTCTGTCGAGAAACGGAGGAGCATGCTTAATGATGGGGCTGTTTTCAGCTTCTCAGCGCACTGCACATCATCCCCAAAACCTGCAGGTATTTAGCAATCATTAATCAGACAACCTCCCTGTGCTCAAAAGACATTAAACATTCCCTCTGCAGAAATCCAGAACAATGAGGAGGATTTCACACTTGCAGGTATCTTAATCCTCAATCACATACAGTGAGGGACAAAGACGTTTTTTCTACTTCCATTCTCTCCTTTGTGAATATCGGACACAGATGTTGCGGCCATTCACCGCGGAGAGCTTAGTGTTCCCTGGTATGTGTCTTGTTAATCTCATGAGCCTTCAGAGCTTTCAAACTTTCCTTTCTTTTGCACTGAAATTTCCTTTAGTTTTCCCCTGCCAAGTTTGATACACATTTTACATTTACATTTATTCATTTGGCAGACGCTTTTATCCAAAGCAACTTACAGGTGGTACATGTAACATTTGCCATTTTCCTCCCCTTTCCACTGAGACTAGCTCTTCCATGAAAGACAAAAAATATATTAATTCTTTATCGAGAAAGGTCAGATGGACACAAGAGACTTTTTTTTTTTCAAAGGAAAGCAAAGAAGTCAGTCAAGTCAAACATGAGGTCATGGAACGTTTCGTCTTCTAGTCTGATGTCTGGTTCTAGGCACCAACTTTTCCCCAATTTAAGTTTCCATGCAAAAAAATATGAACTGGGAAAGGCCTTTGTGTGCTGAAGAGAGCTAAGTGATTTTCTTCACAGAGGAGTTCCAACTACAGAGTGCACATGTGTTTTCAATAAAAGAGTCCGGTTTGAGTCCAAGGTTGGGCCCCCTCACCACTTTGAAAAAGAATCTGCGAAGGCACCATGGGCCAGCGACAAATGGAGAGGAAAAAAAAAAAAAAAGAACAGAAAAAGTTGAGGAAAGAAAGGTTGCAGAAGCAAAGATATCCTTTTGCTTGCTTGCTTGCTTTTGTTCACCCAAAAATGAAAGTGTAGTCATGATTTATTCACCCTCTTGTTATTCCAAACCTGTGTGGACTTTGTATGGAACACAAAAGATGATGTTGGTAACCAAACAGTTTTGTTAACTGTTGACTTTTATTGTATGGTCAAAAAAAAAAAAAAAATAATTCTTTTGTGTTCCACAGCATAAAGAAAGTAATTTAGCTTTGACATGAGGGTAAGCAAATAGTGACAATTTAAATTTTTGGAAGAACCTTTAATATGTAAAATCAATTACAATACACTTACAATGTTAGAAGTTGCTTTCAAAAATGTCAGTTTGTGGAAAATCAATCTTATTAAGACTCTGCCTGCAACAATTTACAAGTGCTCAAAAGTGGCAACTGTTCAAAGCTGTAGGCCTATCGAGCTCTAGAGGAGTAATTTAACCTCCCAATAGAGGCAGCACCTAACAACTGCTCTCTCTGTTGGTAAGAGTCAGCCTCTTCCCCTCTCAAACTCTCGGTTGCTCAAGGGGCCGCACCAGGGGTGCACATGTAATGGAGCCGAGTCTTGGATCACAGTGCAGAAGAATGCTTGGGGAACATTGTATATACAGTGGAGGAGAGTGTGATTCTCTGCCCTGGCTTTGATGTCTGGGGCTGTAGAGCAGTGCTGGTTCGTTCTCTTTGCAGTGCTATATAAAGAGAATGGGAGATTGTTACTTTCTGCAGGTGAGAGTCTTCATCTGTGAAAATCCTGTGGGGCAGAGTGGTGCCTGTCAGACTAAGACTATAGGTCTCCTGCACAAATTTACCAATTCAGACACATCAAAAGAACCATCCGGGGAGGCTTAGAGCTGAACCATTAATAGATTTATTTTGACGTCCTAGGCTTTATACAAGAATGAGCAATGTATGCGGTAACTGAATGAAATGTCTTAAAGGGATAGTTCAGACAAAATAAATATTCTGTCATCACTTATTCACCTTTATGCTGTTCCAAACCCATAGGACTTACTTACTTCTGGGCAACACAAAAAGGAGAAATTCTAAAGAATATGCTTGTTGCTTTTTTCCATATGATTTCCAAGGCATGGAGACTTTAAAAAGCATTATAAACGAAACATCTCAAGTTTCATTTCAATAGCTTCCAAAGCCATTTGATAGGTTTGTGTGACAAACAAATGAAATGTTAAGTTGTAAAACCAGATCAGTCTGTTGCGCGAACGATTCGGAAAACGAAAAAAACTGATGGAATAAAAAACTATTATTTTGAATGTTATGAAGAACATCTAGGCCGGATTTTAAGTCTATTTCAATTTTAGTCTATTTCTCACACAAAGATATCAAATGGCTTCATTAGAAATCTGAGTATAGTGCACAACTCATGTATTTTTGTCATTTTGAAGCTTGACAGTCCCATTATTCTAACTTTTGCATTGCATAGAAGAAAGCAAGTCATACATGAAGGTGAGTAAACGATAACAGGAGTGACTGAACCTCTAAGAGAGACTCTTTGGGGAATGTGTTTTTGCTGTGTGTGTGTTTCTCTGGAGCGTACAAATGGAATGGAAAGGAGAGAGGATAATAAAAAAAAAAAAAAAGGAAAAAAAATGGTGATCGGTTTGATTTCATGCTCTCAGGAAGAGCAGGGGGGAATTGAGAAAAGGTGATGCAGAGCAAGCGAGATAGCTCTGCCTCTCCAACGACTGGTTGTTCTTGTGTAAATGGTCTACCTATCTTGGTCAGGTATTGGGAGCGGAACATGCTCCCTCCCACGTCTGCCAAGCAGTGCCCGAGGCTGAGAGCAGCCTCCGATTGGAGTACCTCATCTCCACATGGGCTCTTTGATGTACGTGCACAAGGCAGCCCATGTCATTGCGTTTGAAAGCTCTCGTTTTCCGCGACACCGACACACAGGTTGCATTGCTCCTGGCGTTCCAGGTGCTGCCATGTGTTAATCTCAGAGGCCTGGTTCCGCATCAAGCTTCCCTTCTTACGCGAACAGGCTTTGAAGAGCTGTCTGATCAAACCACTGCTTAACAACCCACATATCACTGGAAGCTTTCGTAACTAGCGCCGCTTCAAATGGGCACAACTTTAACCGCCCCGACTCTGTTATCTGCGGCGGCAGGTGAAGAGCTGGAAGATAGCACAGACATCCTCACAAGGACGTTTACAGCAAATCCCGTTAAGCAAAATAAATGTTGGAACGCAGCAGAAAAAGAAAGACTTAAATGAAGAATCATCTCTCTAAGTCCTTTCGGGCTGTATTCGGGTCATAACAAATGCGCCCAGCAACACGAGGAGTCAGACACTAAAGTAATGAAATCGCATTTGCTTGCACTGGCAGATTCCCAAATGATTATCCACAGTCTTACCTCATCACACACCGAGGTCTGTATTTCACAGTGATAGATGCACTGCGCGTGAAAGCCTCTGCAGCCTAATGCATCTTTAGATTTGGATGCTGTGCATCATCTGGAGATCATCAGAAAATTCCTTGTGTCTGTTTAGATGATATATATCTAAACAACTCCTCTATTTGAAGTCTTAAAGTTGTTGATGTCTGCAGCCACCTGCAAAGGTATACAGCAGTACTGGACATGTGCTGGAGGTATCAAACTCCGTCTAGTTGGGCCCTGAGGGCAACAAGGCCATCTGAGCAGATCTCATTCTCTGCTGTGACAGCACCCTACCGCACCAACAGGGAGATTATTTCTGTTGTTGGCCTTAAACAGTATCACACAAATAAAATATCCCACTCAGATGTGAAGCATCATGTCATGGGAATTCTCTGAAAAAGCTTGAAAAAGTGAAAAACAATATTTAGACTTTCTGGAAACGCTCGAACCCAAGAATGGCTGCAGTCTAGGCAAGCTAAAGTGAAGGTCTGGAGAGATCTTAAGATAACTGCCTCTCGTTTGGGCTATAAATCAGGGAGCTGCATCCAACTTTAAATCTTGCTGTGTCTGATGTAACAAATATAAACCTGTAAAAACTGGAGTTAAATGGATCCAAAAAAAGATAAATATACAGCAAGTTCTTAAAAGTTAAGCTGTGAAAGAATTAGTGTGTACAGGTCTTTCCCCTGACATTATCTCACAAAAATGAGAAGGTTTTATGGCATATTTCTTTTGTACAGACCTGAATGGCAACAATTACAAGAGCTCAAGGTAAAGCTGCACCAAAAGTAACAATTTACCCACGTACTGTATGAACAAACCGGTTTCATCATTTCCTAATAAAAGGCCTATATGTTGTGCCTGTTGTTTACAATCTCTACAGACACAGTTAGTAAGATATAACAATAATAAAAATAATAAAAAATGTAATTATGACTCTTCAGAAGACACTTCAAAACAGAAATAAACATTCATATCTACCAGAGAAGTAGACTGAGGAGGACATCTAAAAAATTTAACACCAGGACAAATCAATCAAAACTTTAATTAAAATTATATTAATTACATTTTATATTTTTATTTTGTTAATTGTTATTATATCTGACGTAATATTTACAGCAAATATGGGACCTTTTTATACGGTTTGTTAAATAAGCTTATGTAAGTAGGTTAAAAATGCTCCCTGAGAATCAATAAATATCAGTCTATACAAAGATTTGATGACATATTGCAAACAGACAAACATCTGACATCTTGACCTTTAGAATTCTGCAGAGGAACTTGATGCACTAAACTACTTAAACTAAATATGTTAGCATTTTTTTATATTACTGGTTTTACAGACATCCTAGTTGAGCACTTTAGACCACAAAGGACGTAGAAAACCACCTGAGAGTCCATCTGAGAGAGCCGTGTATGATGCACTATGCAGATATTTTCATTAAAGAAACTAGCACTGCACTTAATTTATACATTTTATCTGTTCCTGCATTCTCTATAAATTCATGACCTTGTGTCTTTGCCAGCACTGCATGCATTTAATGCTGGCTACTGTACCAACCTGTGCGACTTTTACAGAGTTCTGAGTGGCACCTCCAGCGTGATATTCAACCTTGAATTTCTTGACAATGTCTTCAAACCTGAAGTACAAAAGAGAAAAGAGAAAAATGAAAAAAAGATTACGCAAGACAAGGAAAAAAAAAACTACTTTATGCATGCATATCCACAGAATTAAAAACAAGTGAAACTTTTGATGACACTGAAACAAGGCTGTTTTATTTTTAAAAACGGGCCTTGTCCAGAGTACAATCACAAGATCACCCAGTGGAGATGCATCGAGAACAGGAAACCTCAGACACTGTAAACAGGAAATAGAGGACTTGAAGCCTTGTGCCGCAGGGCAGTAAGCCTTCTGAGAAAGTGTGTGTACTGTACTTCTGCACGCATCTCCCAGCGTGTACAGACGTGCACACAAACACACACAAAAGACCCACACAAAGACAACAAACGACCTACCCCATGTCTGGACATTATTACAGAGAAAATCATCCACCACAAACCTGTCTGTGCAACAGACTTGAACAGCATGCAAATAGTCTGAGTCACTGAAGGACGTGACCTCTCATGGCCTCTGCAGTCCAAACACAAGCATCAAAACCACACACACCCAGAGTGTCTCTCTACACAACAACGATGTCTGAAGCTGATATCATTAGCATTAGATATCGATAGCATTTTTCCTACTAATTCACCTGGAATTCTTAATTAAAACATTTAGATTTTTGAATGCATTCCAGTGAGGATACCTGCAGTAATATGCTGCCACATGCATTAATACATGTGGCCTTTTAAAAATCTAATTAAGAATAAAATCAGAAAGTACACTTTTAAACCGTGGGAACCTTTTCATAACCAGAACTAAGTTCCTATGTGGTGTGAAAGTCCATTATATTTACTTTATCACTTTAGTATAAGGACCAATTCTCAATAATAACTACCTGATCATTAGAACGCCTATTACTAACATATTGGCTGTTTATAAGTATTAGAAGGCACATATTCTGCATGACCATATTCTACATCCCTAATCCTACCAATACATAAACTTGACTACATTAATAACTTAAGCAGCAAATGAAGATTTTGAAGCTAAATTTGCTTGTTAATGGCTACAATTGGACATTAAAATGAAGTGTGACCATAAATTCTAGTATTTTAGAAAAATGGTTTCATCAATAATAATCAAATGAATAAAGGGATGTGTCACAATATCAATAAAAAAAAAAGACAAAAAAAAAAGGACTCAAATTTGAGTTCACATTAAATGAACTTTGAATTTGTGTGCATGTTTAACATTTCCTTAAGTGCAGTTGTGTTGTGGGTGGTTGCCAAAACATTGCTATGTGTTTGCTAGGGTGTTTTGAGTGGTCACTTAGTGGCATGAGTCAAAACAAGCTGGTCACAAAGTCAATATGATATTTAGACAGTAGAAGAGGTAAGATAATGGGTTTTTTAGCCGTTTACTGGCTGGGACATTGTGTTTAGGTTTTAAAGAAATACAGAAGCACATATTTTCTCACCAACAGTTTCAGGTTTCATTCATTTTTGTACAACAAAATGACTTCAGTAACAAAGTCTCGATGAAACAAAAGTAGTGACACCTTCCATGTTGTGATGCACAAGGCGTAAGGAGAAAAATGTAGGATGAGGAATTCAATTCAACTCATTGGTTGTTGATTGGATGTGGTCGATGCAATCAAAATTGAATGACTACACGATTAGAGAAGTCCTGCATTCATCCTCAGAAAGTCAGAAATTTCCACCTGAAGAGTTAGGACAAACTTCGGACATTCTTAGCAGTGAAACATACATGGATGAATGGTTCAAAAGGAGATCTCCATCATGCATTTGCAAAAAAGATGAGTTAACACTTACCCAATACTTGAAGCTGGCCATAAATAATCAGTAATAAGTGTTTTTATCTGGCTGCAATCAACATCATTAACAAGGTCTAGTTGTTGTTTTCACACATACTAGGCATGATGGGTAACCTTAACTAGGGATGGCACTCAGTGACATAATATGTGCTCCCATGAACTTAGAGCACAGCGATGACGGCACTGATGTACCGAGCCCACAGACACAAGCGCACAAAAGCAGTGCTGCACAGTGCCTCATGAAAAGCTTATCATGTTCCATTAGAAGAGAGTGGCCTTCGGGCACTGAATGGGCCACCCCTGGCTCCCAGCACTTCCTCTGGGAGGAGGGTCAGCTCTCCCACGGATCTGTCACTCCTCTTGTGACACTGTCAGAGGGGAAAAGCCCATCAAGCAACACTTCATATCCAGCCAAGGAGCAGGAAGAAGCAGCGGGGGGCCGGCTTCAGCGAGGAGGGATCTCACATAACTACACATTTAAGTACTTCCTTTAGCAACAGGAGCTCTGCACGCTTGGCAACAAAAGGCTCAGGCTGGAGATGGCTGGCATGTTGAGGCTCTTCAAGATGCTGGCCGACAACAAATGCACCGGTTTCTCACTCCAGCTCGTCTTCAGCCTTTTGAAGCTTTTGTAAACAGTGGAGTGACACCTCCTGAGAGCATTATCACGTGTGTCTTCCTCGTGTGTGCCTGTGAGAGATGCCTCTTAAAGGGACCGATCACCTAAAAATTTTAATTCATTCTGTTTTTTACCGTCTTAAAACAGAAAGTCCAAGCTGATCTTTTCCATAGCATTCAAGAGCCAAAGGCATCATACAATTCATCAATATAACTTCAAAAGATCTGTATTGGTCATTATAAGTCACAGAAAATGTACATCAATATATATATATTTTTTTATTTGGTTGGCTGTTGTATGGCAAGTAGGTAGTAAAATAAATGTCCTTATAAATGTTCTTTAAATAAAATACTGGATTTATTTAAAATGAGATAGAGAGTAACAAAGATAAGATCTATGTAAAGGTGCACTCAAAGATTTTTATGATTTTTATCTACACTCAAAAGGTTGGGGTCAATAAGATTTTAAAAATGCATTAATACTATGATACGATTTTTCACTCTTTGTTATTTTGCAGCCATTTGCTAAAATTATTTAAGTTATTTTTTTTCCCTTCAATGTACACCCAGCACCCCATATTGATAGAAAAACACAGAATTGTTTACTTTCCTAAGTATCCTAAGTATTCAGACCCTTTGCTGTGACACATATATATTTAACTCAGGTGCGGTTCATTTCTTCTGATCATCCTTGAGATCCTTTGAATCCAGCTGTGTTTGATTGTACTGATTGGACTTGATTAGGAAAGCCACACAATTGTCTATATAAGACCTTACAGCTCACAATGCATGTCAGAGCAGACGAGAATCATGAGGCCAAAGGAACTGCCTGAAGAGCTCAGAGACAGAATACAAAAAAGGTTGCTGCACTTAAGGTTCCTAAGAGCACAGTGGCCTTAAATGGAAGACGTTTGGGACGACCAGAACCCTTCCTAGAGCTGGCCGTCCATCCAAACTGAACTATCGGAAGAGAAGAGCCTTGATGAAAGAGGTAAAGAGGAACCGAAAGAGCACTGTGGCTAAGCTCCAGATATGCAGTCAGGAGATGGGAGAAAGTTGTAGTAAGTCCACCATCACTGCAGCCCTCCACCTGTGGGGGCTTTATGGCACAGTGGCCCAACAGAAGGATCTCCTCAGAGAGTATCCGCAAGGAGGAATGGCAGAGGATCCCCAAATCCAGGTGTGAAATCCAGGTTGTTACATCTTTCCCATAAAGACTCATGGCTGTATTCGATCAAAAGGGTGCTTCTACTAAATACTGAGCATACTTAGGACCATGTGATATTTCAGTTTTTAATAAATCTGTGAAAATGTCAACAATTATGCGTTTTTCTGTCAATATGGGGTGCTGTGTGTACATTAATGAGGAAAAAAAATAACTTAAATTATTTTAGCAAATGGCTGCAAAATGACAAGAGTGAAAAATTTAAGGGGGTCTGAATACTTTCCGTACCCACTGTAAAACGTTCCCACAAAACTATTAAAAATAGTCATATGACACTGAAAACTGGACTAATTCAGCAAATTCATCTTTGCCATCACATATTACAATATTACATGATATTATGGTTTTACCATATTTCTGATCAAATAAATGCAGCCTTAGAGAATGAAAAACCTATTTTAAAAAAATCCAATAACCAATATCCAAGCTTTTTAAACTTACAAAAATAGTGCTTGGTGATATTATGATGCAGATAATGGAAGGTTCTTGCACGTCTTATTTTAAAATATTATGACATTATACCTCAGACCATTAATTTGCAAATGTGAAGCATTTTTGGAGCCATAAGTCACCATTCACTTTCACTGCGATGAAAAAAAACCTCAAACGTTCTAATGAACATCTCAGTTTGTGTTTCATGGAAATAAAAGAAACATGTTTGTAATTAACTATCCTTAAGCCTTTGGTGCATCAAAAATACTGGGAAAAACGAAAATCACATGTTATGCCCTTGACAGAAGAGAACCAAATGGAGAGTTCTGTTTCACACAGAAAACACAGTTCACTGAAGTTTACTTAACCGTGCTATCCGTTTACAAACATCTTGGTATCAGGTCGTAACAATTAAAGCGTTTTTCCAACATTCCCGTGCAGCCTGGGTCAGGGCTGAGAGCAGAGGCCGTCAGCGCCCCCTGTCTGGAGCACGGGACCCTGAACTCTTCATAGCGTGGGAACAATATACACACTTCCTCGGCCTACAGAAAAAAAATACTAACCATTCTGACCACAGTGCGTGGGACTGAGCTAAGCAAGTCAAACCACGAGCATACGCGCACACAAACACATTACCCTTTACACACAAGGAAAAAAAACTCTTGCACTTTGTGCCCAGTGCTTCACTGGAGAACACATCTAAGTTCTGGCCTGAAATGGGTCAGGAGAAGAACTCTGGATGGGAGATTTGCCACAGCGCTTCAGTGTAGGGTTACAGAGTGCGCTCACACACACACCCCTCAGAGAAAAACTGAACACACATGCACTCAGAAAACTAACAATAAGAATAATAAAAGAAGCATTATTGATTGAAAAAGGCGCTATTCAGAACTGTTTACTACCTCAGCAAAGGGGGGAAAAAAGCAGTCTACCTCACAGCAAGAGGCAGCAGCACCGATGCTCAATATTGACGGCGGTTTTATTTACTGTATAGTAGCTTGACTGGAAGCAGCTGATGTGGCTACATAGGCAATTCACACAAACAAACAGTGAGCCTGCGGGGAGAGGCAGGGACTGTTCATCAATGGCCACAGGCAAACACTGCTCTACACACAGCCTTGTGTCTAGGCTCTCCACGAATAACATCAAAGCAGCACTCCAGTCAGATTGTGGAAAACACAATCAATTGTGAGAAGCCTCTTATTTCAGAAATGTAAATTGGGCGGCTGTAGAGTGATGACAAAGGGAGTAAGTGGTACAGTGGGAGGTGGTGTGAATCAACGGACGGAAGCGGGTTTGAAGTTAGACGTAGTTGTCGCACCTAGGGGAGAATGCTGCATTAAAAGTACTGAACATACCTGCTACCTTGCCTTATTTAGGCAATTCTGTGGTACTTCAACAGGATAAAACTTTTTTTTTGTACTTCAAGCCTAAAAGAGCCCTCTATGAACAAACTAATGATAGAAATGCAATTGGCAATAAAAATTAAAAAAAAAGTATTTTGAAAAATTTTATTTTATCATGTATAGGCTATATTGATTTTACCATTTTAACCAGAAACAAAATAATCAGAAATAAAACTTGCCATCCACGTATGAGGTTAAAATAGGTTTTTCATATACACATCTTAAATGAATATAAAATGAAAACTATTATATTAGATTATTATTTTACATTATATTACATGATTATATTAAATTACGTTTATACACCAAATACAAATTATAATTTAGTAAGAGACATTGCAGTACACATTTTGTATTCTTTGAGATCCAAGACAAAATAGACTCGGCGCCATACCTACCACGCCGCCTAGACCAAAGCATTCACAAAGCTGCTGTCAGCAAGACTCACGGGGACACTTCTCTGCAGCATGTGAGCGACACAGTTCATGTGTTCATAGCCTAATAGTCTAAAGACAAATTGCGGCAACCATGTTGCGTGCACTGTCAGTTCCAATGGTTTTGCCCCCACTTACATGCAACAGACAGGAACTGTTCTTTACAAGCCTCCGCAAAATGACGCTCCTCAGTTTTTAAATATAGTCAGTGTAAAAGACTTCAGTTCCCATGTGTTACTGATGCAAAGTGCAGTTACTCCGAGGTAATTGTCCCACTTTCCTGACAAATAATTCGCCACACTGCGCACGCTTGAAAGTTAATGACAAAAAATAATTAACGCGTTATTTTTGACAGCCCTTTTTTATTTATATATATATATATATATATATATAAATAAATAAAAATAGTAAATCATTTTATTGTTAATTAAAAACAGGGTCATTTAAAATCAAATGTAGCTAGCTATAAAGTGCCTAAGAAATATAACCCACAGACTCAATGATGGATCTTAAGCATGGCTGGGCAGCAAACCATTTAATTTAAGTGAAGCACGAGGACCACATATTTCCTTTTTTTTTTTTTTTTGCAAGCACCAAATGTTCACTTATGAAGAGGGGCACAGTGAGGAACGTCAGACTGTGCTCTTTGAAATGCCTCACCACAAATGTTACAAGAGCTGAAAAGAATGCGCTTAAACGTCAGATTGATAAAACCAGAGGCAACATGTCTTGCATATGCTTGTGGTTAGACATATATTAAAGCAAGATGAGAGCCGAGTGTCTATCCAACAAGGGGATACAACTGATTTTTAAAAAGCCACTATTTAGGGACTTGTTCTTAATTTTCTTGGTCATAGGAAGCTTAAGCAAAACGTAGGTGCAAAAAAATAAACAAAAATAAAGGAGAAAAGCACAGAGATGGAGGCGGGGAGAGAGAGAGCGCAATGCAATGATGCTAAACAAAACCAGGTCAAGTCTTCAGAATTCTTTCAGCTGGAGCTTTGAAGCACAACAATCGCAGTTAATTAGATCCAGAATATCCGCCTCCACTCCAATAACATTGTTTTTGTCAATAGAACTGGATACAATTAAACAAGAACAATGAGACAGCTCGCTCTAAATGTTGAAGTGAGACGCTCTGCTCTGCCAATGACATTGTTTGCAGAGAAGACCTCTAATGAAGGAAGAATACAGTGCTTTACTAATGCAGGCCATATTCTAAACAGAACTGACAGCTTCTCACAAAACCGCTGCCTTTATGACAGCCGACACCGCACACACTAAACATACAGAGCTAGCAATAATAACAAGCACTTAAATACTCATTAGCAGGCCGATATAAAACAACCTGTCAGGGCCGCAACTAGATAGCGAAAGATATAGACGAGAAGTGTGAAGGATAAGACAGTGAAAGAGCTGTAAATAAAACAAGGCGAGCGGTGTGCGTGTCTATGTCTGAGCTCGCAGCTGCCCGCTCCTCAATGATTCATGGGAGATCCTTCGGAACACCTTATGATGAACCGTTCAGTAGTGGTTTGGGAGAGTGCTGGTCAATGGAGCCGAGCAACTATTGCACCGAATCCACAATTCCTCATAGATGCCAATACATCCCCAGCTCAGGATGTGTTGTACACTAGAGAGGACAACTGACAAATAAATAAAAGCTTTTTGTCTGTAAACATGGGTTTATTTCAAAGCTCCATGAGGGATGGATGGAAAACACTCAAGGGTGCAAGGGAGGGAGATCATAAAAGAACAGAAACACTTTACTAGGAACAGTTTGTTTTGTGAGTAATCACCCCACTGAATAATAAAGTGAAGTGCGTGATGGAGCTGATGCCAAAACGTTAAGATGCGGTGAGAAACTCTGCAATAGCTGGTGTAGTGACACTTCTAGTGGAAAGTTACATCTAATTTATATAAAGAGAGAAATTACTTTGACAGCAAAAGTGATCTGCCAATTCTGCCATTAGTTACTCACCTTCACATTGTTCAAAACGCATTCCTTTTTTTTTCCTTCTTCAAAAAAAGGGACATTTCCATGCAGTTTAAAAATAAACAGAGACTGGACTTTTCATGCTTTGCTTTCTCGGTTTTATGTTGCATTTGAGTCCAAATACAATGCCATTTTACTTCTGACTTACAACATTAAACATGTACATACAATAACATAACTTTTCAGGATGTTTGCATGTGCAAAATGATGATGATGCATCAGTCAGTGTGTTATTAGGGATAATAAACAGACACGTTTGCTAATTTAGTTCACATAGCACAAAATATTAAATTATTCAAAGAGGTCATTTTACCCCACTACTGGGCCAAGAAGACCAACTATAATTTTAAGATGTAATACTGAAGTATTTCACAATATGACTTCACCGTATTTCTAATAAAAACAGCCCTGGTCAGCATAAATCAGACTTTTCACTAAAAATATGTTACTGACCCTATACTTGTGAATGGTATATACAGTCTTCTGAAGTCAAACAACATGCCCAACACATAGAATAAAATCAAAACTGATCACCAATAACCCCCCTTCAGTGAGTAAATCAGCTAGGAGTTGTGAATTGAGTCTGAGAAACTGATGAGTTTGATTTATGAACGATTAAAGGGTCACAACACCCTAAAACACTTGTGCATTGCTTAAAACAGTAATATATGTCACTAAAAATGTTACAAGGTCGCAAAAAGCGCAAAAATGACCAATTTCCACTATTTCGTGCATCCGGTTTTAAAAGTTACGTTTGAGCCTGTGACGTAGATGCGGTTTTTTTTTGCGCTCATTCGCTGCGTGGCTTGTACAGTACCTATCTACGTCATCGGCTTGACGGCCCTATTAATGCA